>PITA01002452.1:118650-155510 GCA_004023965.1 Spilogale gracilis
CGCCTGGGTGGCTCAGTTGGTTAAGCGACTGCCTTCGGCTCAGGTCATGATCCTGGAGACCCGGGATCGAGTCCCACATCGGGCTCCCTGCTCGGCGGGAAGCCTGCTTCTCCCTCTCTCACTCCCCTTGCTTGTGTTCCCTCTCTCGCTGTGTTTCTCGCTGTCAAATAAATAAAATCTTTAAAAAAAAAAAAAAAAAGAAAGAAAGAAAAGAAAAAAAACCTTCCCTATTACCAACTAAATAAAATTTAAACTCCTTAAAAAGGTATACAAAGTCCTCTGTGATCTGCCTCTTGCTTTCTTCTCCAGTTTATTGAATAACTAAATGAACAAAAATGAAACCATCAATCAAAGAAAGAATGAACTCATGAATTTCAGGACAGAAGTTGAACATCAAGGGTCTAGTCTCTATAGGAACAACAATAATCAAATTTGGGAGCAGCCTCTGCTTTTTCTCCAAGCTGTGGGAGTAAGTCTCAGTTAAGAAAGTATTGCCAAGCGGGCACATTATTTCCTCTTACATATACCTCTCCTACCAAGGCAAAGTTTTTATGGTCATTTTCCCCCATATCTTTGCCTTTTATCTATATATTCCCATCATCAAGATCAGTGTGGCCCAGCCTCTGAGAGTCTACCCACTCACTATTTCCTCTCCATTCTTGCTGCCAGTCCTTTCTATCTTGTAGTTACAGTATGGGAACCACATCCCACACAGTCCCTCATTCAAAAGCCTGGTCCTGTACTAGATGCTGAAGATAATAGACATGAATGACACATAAGCCCTCCAGAATGACCTCCACGTCTTTGCCAGGACAATCTTCTTTGCTTTCAGCAAGTCTTTCCCCTACTCAGGAACCTAAAACAGGTACCTGTTGCCTACTCATTCGTTTCTAAATTCATACTTCACTTTGATTCACTCAACAAGTATAACTGAAGGCTTAACATGCCAGGTACTGGTACTAGGTATAAAGCAGTAGATGAGACAGGCATAGAATCTAGTCCTCAAGGAATCTAGTCCAGTGAGGAAGACAGACATAAAAGCCAAAATCACAGAAATAATTATAAAACTATAATTGTTTAACTATAGTTGTTATGAATGATCTGAATGATCTGAGGGGTGCTTATCCAAGTATGTAAACAAGAGATCTAATCTAATCTAAACCAAGAAGCTAGGCAAGGCCTGAGATCTGAGTAGGTGCCCAGGTGTCGGTGTGTGTTGGGAGAAAGGGTAGTTGTTGAGTGTCGGGAAGAGGGAAGATCTTACTCAAAAGTCCAAGATTGAGGATACAAGGAGTGCAAGAAAACATAAGAGAGTGGCAGATAAGAAACAGATCATGCAGAAAACTGCAGCTTGTATTAAGGTTTTTGAACTTTATCCTAAAATTTATGAGGAGTCATTGATGGTTCCAGGGCATGCGGTGCCATGACCAGACTTAAGTTTTTTCCCCTCAACTTTTATTTTATTTATTTTATTTTATTATTTTATTTTATTTTAAGGTTTTATTTATTTGACAGAGAGAGAGCTCGTAAGTAGGCAGAAAGGCAAGCAGAGAGAGAGGAGGAAGCAGGCTCCCCGCCGAGCAGAGAGCCTGATGTGGGTCTCAATCCGAGGACCCTGAGATCATGACCCGAGCTGAAGGCAGAGGCTTTAACCCACTGAGCGCAGAGGCTTTAACCCACTGAGCCACCCAGGCGCCCTCCCTCAACATTTTATTATGAAAATGTTCAAACATAGTGGAATTGTATAATGAACACCTATTGGTTTGTCCCTGACTTAAGTTTTAAATTACATCACAATGAAAAGTGTCTAGGTGTGAAAAAGGAGGAAAGAAATTTAATCTCTTCTTCCCAGGGAGGCTACAAGGAAATTTAGAAATGATACCACCCGGCCAATAAAATGACTAAAAATTAGTGAGTACACAAAAACACAAGGGATCGCTGCAAAATTCAAAACACAATTATTGGGGGGAAAGTGTACTAGAATATTTTTCTTAAGCAAACTCTATCCCATTTCATATTTATAAATTATGACTCCATGTCCAAGGTAATGGTTTGAATCTTTTTAATCACTATTTTTTTTTCTTATTAGAACCTGAAATAAAGCTGCTTAAAGTGCTTAAAGCTGTAAAAACTCCACAAACACTAATTTAGTTTCTAAGGTAACTGAAAATTCTCCAGGTAAGTGGAATTGATGAGGTCCTGATAAATGATGGCAAGGGGCATGGAGAAGAAAAGAAAAAACTTTAATTATACAGGATGTAGAACTGATGAGCTATGTTAACTAATAAGGAGGGGAATAGAGAAGAAAGTTTTAGTGGAAAGATTTAGATGGCAGAGGAAGAGATTATTAAAATGATTTGTTTTAGTGTGGAGATTCCTTAAAAAATTAAAAATAGAGCTACCCTATGACCCTGCAATTACACCACTGGGCATTTACCCCAAAGATACAGATGTAGTGAAAAGAAGGGCCATATGTACCCCAATGTTCATCGCAGCAATGGCCACAATGGCCAAACTGTGGAAAGAGCCAAGGTGCCCATCAACAGATGAATGGATAAAGATGTGGTACATATATACAATGGAATACTATGCCTCCATCAGAAAGGATGAATATCCAACTTTTGTAACAACATGGACCGGACTGGAAGAGATTATGCTGAGTGAAATAAGCCAAGTAGAGAAAATCAAGTATCACATGGTTTCACTTACTTGAGGTGCATGAGGGGTAACCTGGAGGACAGTGGGAGAAGGAAAGTAAATGGGAAGTAGGGCAATCCAGGGAGAGAAACGAAACAACAGAGACTTTGGACACAGAAACAAACTGAGGGACTTGGAGGGAGGGGGGTGGAGGGATGGGAGAGCCTGGTGGTGGGTACTGGGGGCACCTATTACGTGGAGTACTGGGTGTAGGGAATGGGGAATGAATCTTGGAACACTGGGGAAAAAATTAAGTAACAATTTAAACAAATGATTTGTTTTGTACATGTTAATTTTTATAAGCCTCTGAAATATCCAGGTAAAAATTCAAGCAGGCAACAGGAATTTAAGCACAAAACTGAGGTGGGTGTTCAAAGGTGTAAATATAAAATTGGAAGCCAGCAGCAACTGAAACCACGAAAACAGTTGAGGATGGCTCTAGAGAGTGCGTTAAAAAAAAGAACAATTGTCACCTTGAGTCACCACCAAACCTCTGGGTCTCAGGTGCCTTAAATATTGATGCTGTACCAAGTAAGAATCAAATTGCCAGTTCTTACAACTCAATAATGAAAAGATTTTTTTAATAATATGAAGATTGATAACCCAACTAAAAAATGGGCAAGGTATCTGAATAGACATCTCTCCAGAGAAGAGCTATACATGATTAATAAACACATGAAAAGATGCTCAACATCATTATTAGGAAAAGTGCAAGTCAAAATCACAATACCATTTCATACTCATCAGGGTGGCTAGAATTAAATGGCAGTTCCTTAAAAATTAAACATGGAGTTACCATACAATCCAGCAATTCCACTCCTAGTATATTCCCAAAATAATTGAAAATGTACGTTCAGACAAAAACTTGTACATGAATATTCATAGCAGTAGCTATTATTACTTAAAATAGCTAAAAAGTGTAAAGTGCACTTTTGGGTGCAAAAGTCTATCAACTGATGAATGAATAAATAAAATGTGACATAGCTATATAATAAAGTATTGTTCACTAATAAAAAGAATGAAATACTGATATATGCTACAACATGGATGAACCTTGAAAACATCACATTAAGTTAAGGAAGCTAATCACAATGGACTTCATACTATAGGATTCCATTTATATGAAATGTCCAGAATAAGCAAAACTTTAGAGACAATGTAGATTTCAGATTCCTTAGAGCTGGGATGGTTGCAGAAGGAAGGTGGAGAGGGAGTTGTACAATGACTATTGATGAGCACAGGTTTCTTTTTAGGGGTGATGAAACTATTCTAAAATTGCAGTGATGCTTACATAGTTCTCTAAATACAATTAAAAAATCTGAATTGTTCACTTTAAATGGGAGCATTGCATGGTATGTAAATTATAGTTTAATAAAAATGTTTTAAAAAAATCAAATGGCTCTTCATAGGTACCAAAGTACCTCACCAGCGAGGTATCTTACTTCTTTTTTAGTGGGTGGGGAAGTGACAGGTGCAGAGAATAAATATTGGACAGTACAGGACTGTATTTATAAAAAACAAAAACAACAAGTATAAGTGGACCAGAGCCGTTCAAATCTATGTTGTTCAAGAACCCACTCTATACCATGTCGTTGGGTGATAAATGAATTAATCATCCATCCTGTGACATCATTATATATACACACCTCTAGCTCTTAAAAAATCATAGTTTATATATGCGTTTAATGGTTCTCCTTTACTGGACCACTAACTTTTTCAGAATAGAGATTGCGTCTAATTTCAGCACATCAAGAACTGACAGAGTGCTTGGACACTTAACAGGTGTTCAAATGAAGGTTTCTTTCAGGAAGGAAGCATCCACAATTGAAGTTAAATAAATGCAAAGTAAAGCATGAGACCGGGTAGAGGGATATCCGCCCTCTCCAACCAAAGAAGGCACAAAAAAGGACAAAAATTAATAAAGCAGAATAAAGCAATCAAGAATGGGAGAAAAGGGCATCTCCCCCCCTCACCGCCAGGGCGGTTTCCCTGGAAAGTTCCAGAAGAGACTGGGGTGTGGCCGGTGACATCACTGCACCCCTTGCCGGCCACCAACCACAAGGGTAGGCAGTCCAGCACCCTTACTTTCCCGCCTCACCTGGACCCAGAAATGGTGGGTAGGGCCCCGCCAGCCGCGGGACTTACATCATGTCCGGTTACGGACGCGCCGCTGCTAGAAAGGGAAGGCCGAGCTCGGAGGGGCGGAGCCAAGAAAGCGCGCGTTCCGAAAGGGGGCGGGGCCAGGTTAAGGAGCGCCGCGTCACGTCCGGCAGATTTAGAGCCCGTGCGGAGACGGCGCGGAGCGCTTCGGTACTCAGCGGCTCGGGAACCTGTGTGTTCTCTGAGGCTGCGGCGGAGCCTCCATACAGAAGGCGCAAGAGGTTGGCAGCTTCGATTGAAGCACGTCGAGCGGCGACAGCAGCTAGGAGTCATGAGCGACAGCGGCGAGCAGAACTACGGCGAGCGGGTACGTAGAGTTGGTGCAGGGGGCGGCTGTGTGGTTCCAGCTTGCATCTCTTCCCAGGCCCGTCGGCCTCCGACCTGGACTCAGGGGCAATTTAGGCTCCGAAGTCTGAATCTGGAAAATGTGGGAGTTGGGTTTAAAAAGCCCTTGAGGAGAGCGTCTTTAGTCGTTAATTAGGACACCGACGGGTTTATGTGGCCCCCTACCCGAAACGGCGGTTTTTTTCCGTTAGAAAAGGGGGAAAGATTAAAAATGGCCGCTGCGTCCCCTTGGTGTTGGGGGAGGGGAGCAGTATCTCATTTCGCCGTTGCTCTCCTGCGAAGCCTCGCTGCCGCCATCTTGGGATGGCGTGGCGGGCGCGCTGCCAGAGGCACAAAATGGCGGAGGAGCCACACGTCAAGGCGGGCTCGCGCCGCACTGGGCCGCGTGGGGTTGGAGAAAAAGGCAACGTTCTCTGGAGGTTTTCGCCCGGCGTTTTAGTTGAAGAAAGGATAGTTTTTTAGACCCTGGAAAGACGGACTCTAGCGTGTACTTGGGTCCTCTTCTAGAGTGGGGGAAACTAATCCGAGGTAGACAAGCTCTGGGCGGGTTAGAGGGGGTTGGCGCGGGCTTTGTGTTGGGCCTAAATGGAGTGCTTTTCTTCAGTACCGAGAGGGTTTTCAAACGAAAAATCGTTATCAGAGCATCCAGTGGGTTAGTCCCGTAGGCCGCGAAGGTTCTTGTTTTATGGAGCGGATATTTTTCGCGGGCTTGTGTAGAAGAAACGGCCGGGCAACCGTTTATGGCGCCATTAATTCCTTTGTTTTGCGGCATTCTAAATCTGTGAACCGCAGCTTGTGTTAGTACACTTTTATTCTGAGTCTCCACCTTCCAGATGTGGAGTTAAGTGGGGGTTATAATTAAATTGCAGGAATAAAACCGTTTCTGAGCTTAAAAAGCGTGATGCAAAGCTTGGTTGCAAGCCTGGGGGTATTAATGAAGATGCAAAAATACAAAGCTTGTCAGAATCTTGCACATTTTGGAGGTTATGGAGAATTTCTTAGAACGATGTTATTAAAAAGCACCATAAAACTCGATTTTTTAGCTTGATGGGAATACGTTGGGGTGTTTTACAGTTGACCTGTCAGGTTTTCCCTTTCTCCTAGTACCATTCTAAGATCGCAGTAGCGGTCGTCAGGTAGATCTATTCAAATATATTAGCAAGCAAACTCCTATGATTTTCGGCTTAAAAAAAATTCCTATCTCAGCGTCTGCAACGTTGTTGAGCTTACTGTGTAACTGTGGAGCCAAATCTGGTTGATCTAACTTGAAATAACCAGGATTCTTCTTCACCTGTACAGAGGAATACTGGCTTTTATACGCTTTTCTCTAAGACGATTGATGACACTGTCACAGGTTGCGGGTGCCATTATTTTTAAGCCCTTGCTTGCTTACGGCACGAAAGTTTGGGTTGAGCCCACAAATTGTCAAAACTGTGGTTTCTGATTGTACCAGTTGACGGTACTGTTGAAATTAGTGTTTGTGCCGGAAAGCAAAGGGTAAATTTAAGTCTTCCATTTTCTAAAGAACTTATTTTCTGCGCTATAGAGAGAATACAAAGTGGCTGGTTTCTGAGTAGAACAGATTTCAGTTGAATATACCTGAATAAGTTACTTATAATGGTGTGCTTATGAAGATAAAAATTGTCCAAAAAGAAATCGGCATATTTTTACATAGGAGGGGAAACAATTGTTGGAAGTATTTTCCTGGCTTGACACCGCTCAGGGGGCGTCATCCTAATTTGACATTCTTGAAATGGCTTTTTTTTTTTGGAAGTGAAACATACATCCTAATTTTTTCCACAATCCTGTTTACAGGGGCTAGGCATTCACTGAATTCTTAAGGAAGGTTAGAAATTAACTTTTTTCCTTACATAAGAGTCTTGAATCCTGAAAGTGTTTCTAAACTTTGAAGTGGTGGAATACTTCTCATTGTTTTACTTGATATTTTGTTTTATAAATAGATTGCTTTCCAATTGGTGTATTGGAATCCGAAGACGTTGGACTAACCTTTAAAAAAGCATGTTGAGGTTGCTAAAGAACATCTGGCAAAACCCTGAAGCCTAATGAAGCAGATTAGATATAATGCCATAAAAAAGACAGGTGTAGGTAATAGGTTTGATGGGCGAAAATGCCTGAAAGCAGTAAAAAAGTTGAAGTCAGGGTAATAATCTTGGGTATGTCTGGTATGAATAGCTTCTCTGGAGCCTGAAAAATTACTGTAAATTCACTCTAGGCCCTCAAACACTTCAAACTATTAATGCGAATCATACAAGCCTAATCAGTAGTGTTAATGTAATCACTTGTAACACAGATACCGTTTGTTTGGGAATCCCTCCTACCTGCAAACCTATCCCATCTCCCACTTCATTGAACTGTCCAGAATCCAGACATTCTCATACCTGCAGTCCACTGTAATTCTAGACTAGAATTTTTATTTATTTATTTATTGCTTATTTAGACTTTAGGGGTTCCTTTCCTAAACAGACTGGTTGTGTGCAGTAAATTATTCTGTTTGAGCACTCTTATTGAGAGAATTAGACACTTAGAATTGTGGCTAAGTGTGTCCCCTTACCTCCTTTTAAATGCATACTTGGGTACGTTCTAGAATTTATGTGGCCCATGTAACACTTTGAGTTATGACAGTAGGTTTTACTTTTATTTGTGGGGGGTTTTCATGTGAAAGTTGCTAGGTTTAAATTAAAATTTGTCTTTAGAGTCAACTTTTCTTGATGTAGCTGAGCCTGTGCAGTTATTTTTGATCTCCAAATTCAGTTCTCTTCCAGTACTGTCCAAAAATTGCTGACAGTTTTTGGGGAAAGATTGGCCTGTGTCTTTGCAAAAAGAAGTATTAGCAGCTGTGTCACAACCGAGTAAGAATGACAAAAGAGTAGCGAGGTTGGGGGTTAATGTTTATGGTCCGCTAACACTCATACTAACACTCTTATTTAGAGTATACGGTGTTTGGTCGTGGCACTGGTTTAATGTTCTACCTTCCTAATTATTGTAATTTCTTTAAGATTCTACAAATGCATCTATACTTAGAGAATCCAGAAACTAAGGAAACACTACTGTATGAACCAGATGGTGTTGATTTCTGTCCTGCTGTCAGGATTACAATAGCACGCAGTTTAAGAAAAATTTCTGGTAGGATATGGGCTATAGTTTTTGTAGAAATAATGTTTGCATTATAGATATATTATCTTTAGTCTTATTCTTCATGGAGATGAATAGCATCCGGATACCATCCCATCAAACTGCTTTTCAGATTTCTGCAGTTTTTCTCTTCTGCTTAATCTTGGGTTGTCTTTCTATATTCCTTGTTTTTAGCCCTTAACTCTGAGTTCTGATTTTCAAAAACTGAAACATCTCAATCTATTTCTTTCTAAAGATTACAGCCATCGCACCAATTCCTTTAATAATAAAGGATTGAATTAATGTCCAGTGGGAGGAAATAGTTTGCATTGTTTCACTGAGTCTGGTTAGGTACGAGTCTCTTGAAGAAACCAGGTTGAAGAATATTTTTCTTGTTTTTTTTTAAATAAGAATGTTTTAATGTTGTGGATGTTGTCTGGAACTAGAAGGTGGCATTTTCAAACTGAAATTACAAGTGATTATAAGGTAAGTACTCTGGTTTTGTCAAAAGATTAAAGAGGAATTCAGGTGGTGAGAGGTGTTAATGTTAATAGCATTTACTTTTTCCCCCTTTATCTTCAATAAAGCCCAAAATCTAAGTGATAGATACAACCTTTTCATAGTTCATTTTGCCCAAGAAAAGGAAGAGCTAATTGTGTGTATTTTTTGAACCCTTGCATTCTGTTACATTGATCAGTTTTTGCTTGTAATTGTATTATTTTCTTAGACGGTGGTGATTGAAGTTTAGGAAATTTTAAGTGTTTTAAAACTCTATTTTTTGGGAGTATGGGTTACATTGAATTTAGGTATTGTCACTTAGTCTTGCTTTTTATAAGCTTTTAATAAGCAAGCCAAAAAAGTTTTTCGTTACAGCAAATTGGACTTTTTAAATTCCCCACGATATTTTTGAATTCGGTTGTGGAGCCTGTTTCCAGATTGCTACTTTGATGAACATAGATTGCCTGATAGTGCAGGGTATGTGAGGCCCCTTTTCAGAGTCTGTAAGAGCTGGGCTTACAACTGATTTAGGCAAGTCATGTGAGGGGGCACTGCCCCATCCCCAGGGATTTTTCTGTCTTTTGAAGATTTTTCTCCACCCAGCCTTCTGGTACAGTTTGACTAAAGAAAAATAAAATAGTTCATTGTTGTGAGCATTAACCTTTATTTCTAGCAGGATCAACAAATTTTTCTTTGTCCTGTTTCAGTTTGTAAGATACTATTTTGTCAGCAGCCTGCGGAAGATCGTACATGTTTTTAATGTTATTTGAATTCCAGCTGTAATCCCTAGAATTGTTTTTTAACAAAAATTGTGTTGATGATGGGAGAAGTTTTATGCTTAAGGATCTCTTAACCAATGGACCATAACGTTAGCCCAATAGTCATCTGGTTTTATTAAAGTGGCTCTTGAGCTTGGTAGTTAAGTTGAAATAAACCTAATGTTTACATTATGTAGCAACATGTTTTGATCTTTGAATATAAAAGGAGGAAGATGGTTGGGAAGGGGTAATAAAAGAAAAGCAGGAAGGCGTCCATATTGAAAAGTTCTGATATGTAGAGCTTTGGCCTCCATTCTAGTATTTTCTGCATCTAAGCCTTTATATGTTATCTTTAGGAGGCCATAAAGAGGAAACCTGCTTGGGCATTCTGATTCCACGATTACATTTGTGCTGCCAGCAAACATTTCCCATTGCATTTTAGTGATGGATATTAAAACAAAATCAATTACTGTGACTCCCTTAAATAAAAAGCTATTTAAAATTTTCCTGGATTAAAACAAACAATAATTGACTTTCAAAAAAAAATAGACTGAAAATTGTGCTTTCTTAGGAACGACATCACAGCACTTCCCACAATAGCCATGGTTGTCTTTAATACCCAGTTAGATTTATAAGGACTTTTTCTTTACTTTGCTTTTTTCTTTTTTTAAGAAAGCTTTAAATCCAGTCATCCCAGAAGAAAATAAAACTAATAGAGAGGAAATTGTTGACAAATGAAAGATTATAAGATGAAGTCCAGGATAACAGGAACGAGGATGTTTTGTGAGGACTATTTATTTTGTTCAGGGTATTTAACAGACACTATTCTACTTCATTGATAAGTGATTCTGAGTTTTTTTAAAATAATTTCAGGAGGTGAGCTATAATTTTCTCCCACCATTGCCACCTTTAAAAGTAGGATTTCTCCTTTGGACTGCAGAAGATTTTAATACTTCGTTCATTGAGGGGGAATTTAAAAAAAATTATTTGAGAACACCACTGTTGGATTCAAGTTTGTCTTGCTTTCCTTCATAGCTTCTTGGATATAGTAGTTGGTTGACCTGATTTTGTCTTTTTATGATCTTAGTGCTAAATTTAATAGTTGAACCATATTCTAAAAATGTCACTAGAGCAGCTTTCTTAGGTGGGTTTTGAGCACTTGGTAGTCCAAATTTTCTGATTTCCCTGACATTGTCTTCTCAGAGCTCTTTAAATATGCAGTACAAAAATGTGTGACATTAAATACATTTCTTTACTGTGCCATTTAAATACATTTCTTTACTTTATTATCTAGACAGGTCACATGTTGTAAGCCTTTCCACCCCTGAGCCTTGTCATCATTGTACATATGAATTGTCCGTGCTTTCCTTTCTTGCACTTTTGTATTAATGTGTCACTTTTTGACTAGAGATGTGCTTTTGACACTTAACATTTTCTATTGATGAATACAATAAGTAAGAAGTGTGAAATGTAATTAAAGTTTTTAAGTGTTAGATGAACAGCAAATGTTCAGTTGCGCACTTCGCATTCAACTTAAGCATGATAAATCTATTTGAAGTAGACAGTTGAGGTTGATTACCTTATGTATTTTAGAACCAACAGGAAGCTAGTTTCAGTTTTTTGAGCTGCATATTCTAGTTTTCTTGTTTTGGTTTTTTTTTTTTTTTTTAAATCCAAAAAAAGGGATTTTTTTTTTTTTTCTAGTTTCAGTTTTGGCACTGGATTTTATCCTGGAGTTTTAAAATATCTTCATCCTGTTCTTTTTCTATTAAGGTTAATGTTGAAGAAGGAAAATGCGGAAGTCGTCATTTGACAAGTTTTATAAATGAGTATTTGAAGCTCAGGAATAAGTGAAGCTGAAATTTGAAAAAATAAAAGAAAGAATGCATGCTAATTATCAGACCAGAAGTCCCACTTGTAGAATATTGAGCAATTTGTGTGAAGTGGGGAAGATGAAAGAAGTCAGAATTTGAAACGGAAGAATGAAGAAAAGAAATAAAAATGAAGTTAAGATAAGAAGTAATCTGGAATCAGAAAGCACTACGCTAAGTAATTACTAGTCTGTTTATGTGTCCCTGTATATTTTGCTAAACATGCATGCATTATTTGTTTAATAGAAGAAAATATATACAGGGCAAAGAAGTGCCTCCCAGGGGAAACGTTTAAATTAGGTAATTCTAATTTTAACTTCTTAGTCAAATGATTGAAATGCAATTTTAAAAAATAACCCTTTGTAGTCAAATACGAGGCAGGAATGAGCTCTCCAACATGGGTAATAGTTGACTTCATGTAGTCCCTCTAGATTTTTTTCATCTAACTCTGTTGGTCCTGGGGTATGAGTGAGTACCTCCCGAGTTGGAAATGGTGGTTTGTGCCATCTCCATGGACTCCTAAAATTCACTGACCCCTATCCTTCAGTACTGAACAATATATAATTGACTGTTTTCTGTGTTTGTCATAGTTTTTCTAAAGAATGTCACACCAGGGTGGTTATAGAACCGAACCCTCAAAATTGAAGCAAACCAGTGAACAGGATAGTTAACTCATTTTGGCCTTTATAAAAATGTTTTCTTTCCAGATGGCATAGTGGAAAGCTATGACCAGTTAGGCCCTACTTGTTACGATGCAGGTTCTAAATTCACAAGGTGATTCTTAATTCTTTTCTGATTAATGCTTTTTCCAGCTGAATGACTAGGATTACTATTTAAAAATAGTAGTTTACCTTAGAGTGAGGTGGGTCACAAGTGAACAGGATCTCTGACTCAAAGTGGCAATAGTGGTAGGTGCTTTATTCAGAAAACAGCTTTATTCTTTTTCTCATTTTCTGCTATTAATACTTAACTGTTAAAATGATGTGAGAGTTATAGATTATAAAGTACACATGTCAGAATAATATGCAGTGGTAGCTAACCAACATTTCTCTGTTGGGAAAGCCCAAAGGTATTACTTCTCCTTCCTGAAATGAAGACAACCTAAAAAACCTTCTCTGAGAGTTGTTAGATCTTCCAGCTCTTGGAAAAAGTGGCTTAAATGGCATGAATAGAAGGATCTGTTTTCTGGGGTTAGGGCCAACTGTCAATGTGAGATTTGTGCTTTTCATAATTATGTCTGTGTTCTGCAAGGAGAAGAAAATTATTCCCATTTCTAGTAGTTTCCAGCTTTTGCTTTGTCCCAATTACTGGTTTGTAAAATTTTTTGCCATGTATGAACTAATAACAGTAAGTTAATGTTAATTTTGCATTCCAAATTACAGATTAGGTAGAGAGCTGAGGTAAGAGAGATGTAAATGGCTATTCTGTTTCTCTTCAAGTCCATGGATTCTTTTATCAGGAGACCTGAAAGAAAGGTCTTGGGGGTCCAAAAGAGAAAAGACCTGTTAAGCCTCTAAGTGGAAGGAAAAGAATTTGGAATATAATTAATATGGTCTAAGCTGGATAGATGTATGGCGAAACTAAACACTGATGCTGGTGGACCATCCCATCCATTCAGGGTTTTCCCCCACCACCACCCATTGGCCAAAGTATCTTTGAATCTGACAGTGCCTCCTCTCATCTCTACCCTGACTATTGGGGAGGTAAGAGGGAGATAGGCCTCTTGTCCTGAGGCACGTGGAATAGTGAAAATGAGAGAAACAAGGTTCCAAGAGGATGCTTTTGCCAAGAAAATTATAGGCAGCATGAAACTCTGAAATTGAATCAATAAAAAATTATTGGCATCATAAATATGTATGGTGCTTCTAAGAAATGTAGAAGACCAACTTGAGTTACTAAAATAAGCTCTAATTTAGGGCCCTGTAATACTAAATGCTATGTAGGTTTATTGATACACTGCTGTTTAAGAGCCACTATTCAAAATCTAATTTACTGCATCTAGTTTCTAAAATAATACAGGAGAAACCTAGTGATTTGATGGTTCCAGATGATTCCCACTTACTTTATCTCTTCAAAAGTTTAAGATAGTGTCATTCTCAGAATAGGGGGAGGTGGACAAAGGTTATTTTGTTGAAAGGCTTGAGTTTTTTTTCTGACATGCTCCTTCTAAATTGTATATTGTTAGTATTGTGGTTACGCTCATTCTATAAAAACCTGATTCCCTGAGCAAAAATTCAGGAAATTTCTTGGCTTTGTTATTTATATTAACTTTAAGTTCATGATCCTTTTCCTTGAAGTAGTAGTGTTTTTGGTAGGGTGTTAATGCTTTGACACAAACAGTTTTTTAGCCCTGAGAGTTTTCTTTGCATGGAGGCTTTCCCAGCTTGTTTTTGTAGATTTGACCATGGATTGAGGTTTAAAGTTAACTTTGTTTTTTAGATTTGTCTGATAATTTTAGGTCTCATTTATTCCGGACAGGCTAAATTTCCTTGTATATATATTTCCAAACCAGCTAATGGCCAACATAACTACAAAAAGGGTTTAACTTTAGGAAATATCACTGACAAGAAAGATAGGAGGTAGAGGTATTATTTAGATGTTAGCCTAACCAGACGTCAGTGTAAAAGGGAAACCTTTGCATTCTGACTGGTGTTCCTCTGTCCCTGGCCTGAGAAATGACTGCTCACAAAACATATATGCATATAACCAGTTAGTTTTAGAGGCTGAGAGGAAAAGTCTTATAATTTCACAGATAACTGTATCTTTGACCCTTGATCTGCTAGACTAAAAAGTACAATCTCTTATCAGCGGGCAGACTGGTAAAGCAGGTTAGAATAAGGCTTTTCTGTTTAATGAAACAAGAGGCTTAAAAAGACATCTTGACTTTCTACACTTTATATTCCGATTCCTAGGCTGACTGATTTGTTAACTACCACTATTTTATTGGTAATCTTTTAACCCTTATTGTGAGTTGTTACTGTGAACGTATTTAGCTCTCCTTTCGAGAATAAATTGTTTTCTTTCGTTTCCGTTAAAAGTTTTAATCATTCCAGGAAGTAATCTTTTCTAGCATTGGATTAAATGAATTCAGTTAACTTTCAGGGTCGCTTTTTCTATATTCTCTTCTGGGTTAGCTTTTGCCTGTGGTAAAGATGTTGGAAACCACACCTCTGTTATTTGAGAACTTCTTTGTCCAAGAAGAGGGAGGTGGATTGTGCTTTTAAATGTCTATGTGCAGAGTATTTGCCAGAGAATGCCAAGAGAATAATTGGGGTCCCTAGAGCTGCAGTACGTCCTTTCACCATTTCTTGTTAGAGGTAGCTGTTCTCACTAATAAGAGTATTATCTTTTTCTTTGAATCTTTTTACATTTAGCTCATGGGGAATGGAGAAGAGGCTATCAAATTTAATGTCCCTTTACACCGTGTTTTATAATGACCGAAATCTTACTGGGAAGTTTCTGGAGTTCTCTCAGGCCTAGAAACCAGAACTCATTTTACTAGCTGAGTTACTCTCATTTTCTATTCTAAACTTCAAACTTAAGTTTCTTCTGTTATTGCATATAAATTTTTTCTCTGAGAATCATAGAAGTGATCTTCCAGATTTTCTTCCGTTATGCTGTAGATTACAGAACATAATCCAGAAAGGCTTTAGCTGTAATTTAAAGTCCTATTCTGTCAAGAATGGCCAGAATATTCTGAAAGTGTACCACACAGGGAGGTATGCAGTGGTACTTTTATCCAGTAGCTTCAGTATTGAGTCCTACACCTACCATAACTTACTGTAATGTTTTGGTTCCTTTTGGTTCTCCATTTTTGCTCTGCCTTGGATGAAAAGACTCAGTAGACTTTATGCCTTTTAATTTGCCTTAAGTTGGAACCTAAAATAATGTCTTGATGATACACCTTTGCTATCAGTAAGTTTTGACTCACTGATGAGCTAGTTACCCTGTTAACCCCATTCTTTTGCTGGTTTCTTCAGATTTTCCTTTCTGTGCCAGTTACCTATCAGGCAGTCTAGTTTTGATTGGGAAAGCTATGGCTATATAGTGTGTACCAAGACTTCAGTTTTTACATACAATTCTGAACTCACTCTCTTTATGGACCTTGGTAGGAGCCCCTGAAAATCTTTTCTGGTTTTAATAGGTCCTTTATATAACTTACTATAGTGTTTATTCCTAAATCCCCATCAGTTTGCTCTGGTTCGTCTCCCATTTAGTCCAGGAAACTGTAGATATCTGGCATGCTCTCAGCTCTTCTTTCTACACAGTTTACTGCCATTCTGCTGTGGCTCCATCTGGTTACTTTAAGATTCTTCAGGGCCTCCCACCGTGGTTAGATGGAATAGGGTTTCCTGTCCTTCAGGCTGGTCCTTGCTTTCCACTAGGTTTCTGCCTTTTGCTAAGACTTGAAGCAGATTGTCCTTGCCTCTTTTCCCACTCAAAAATAAATAAAACTTGAGAAGTTGAGGTCTTATGTGGAAGGGGGGGAGCATTTTTAAAAATTTATGACTTTTATAGGGTTTTGTTTTATTGATGATGGCAACTTGACTGATATATAGGTATAAGGTACAGGTGTCAGTAGTTAATAAGATTCTTTCTCACCCTAGTCTTTATGGAGTAACATTCCCAAAACACAATCCTTGGACAGTTCCCTAACTGCTTGGCTTTGGCACCCCTTTCTGAAGAGAGTGGGATCAGTTAACTCTTGACCCTGCTCCAGAAAAGATGGAAGTTCAAGTTAATTGCCTTATGTCAGTTGGAGCAATGTAAATATACCAGGTATATTCAGTTCCTGCCCTTACCTGTGTTTCTTATCTTGGAAGGGGATTGCTTTCCCTCACCATTTATCTCACAGCAGCTTATTTGTTTTTTAAAGTTGCCCAGAAAGTATACAAATTAAACTTTTGACATCTACATGTAGGAATCCCGTTCTGCTTCCAGAAGTGGAAGTGCTCATGGATCTGGGAAATCTGCAAGGCATACCCCAGCAAGGTCTCGCTCCAAGGAAGATTCCAGGCGTTCCAGATCAAAGTCCAGGTC
This sequence comes from Spilogale gracilis, assembly GCA_004023965.1. Lineage (NCBI taxonomy): Eukaryota > Metazoa > Chordata > Mammalia > Carnivora > Mephitidae > Spilogale > Spilogale gracilis. The sequence continues at coordinate 135,152 of PITA01002452.1, forward strand.
CAGATCTGAATCTAGGTAAGAAAGACTATCTTGGGATTTTCTTCTGTTACTCTTAGCTTTGAAATTGGTGTGTGCTTTGTAAATTAGGAAGATAGAGAGGATTAGATCATTTGTTGGCTTATTTAATATAGATACTAGCAATGTACTTAATCATAAGTTCTGAGACAGAAGACTACGTGGTTAAGAGCCTGGGCTTTGGGCATTAGGGTTCAAATCTTACCTCTGTTTTTTCTGTCTTGGGCAGTTTACTTAACTTTTTTTCACCTTAGCTTCCTTATCTTTAAAAGGCAATTTAGTAATAATACTAGTTCTTCAGAATTGTGAGGATTTGCTGCAATTCTTGATAAATAAGTTTAGTCTAATAATATATACACGTGTGTGTAAAATAATACCTTAACATAGCGCACTTTTTTTTTTTTTTAAACATTGGTCAAGAGTAGGCTATAAGTCCTTGTTTGCCCAGGACAGCCCCAGTTTATGCCTGTTGTTAGGCATAATTAACTGCACCTCTTTTCTCTCTTACAATGTGTCCTGTCTGGTTTAGATGACAACTCATATCACTCTAGTTAAGAGTGAGTGATTGGTTTTAAAACACTGCTGGAAAAAACCATGGTGATCGTGATTTTATCTTAAGTGGTGGGCGGCATAATGGGAGAGACCGAAAAAATAGAGGATGGTATTCGGAGGGAAAAGGTGGGCACAAATGAAGCTAGTATGAAATGCTGCATATTTTATGATTACCAAATTTTTGAGTGTGCTCACTGACCTTGAGTATGCTAATTTTGATTTCCTTTATCTTAAGAAATGGAAGAGAGCTGGTAGTGATTTGGAGCTCTCTCAGCAGAGTTCACATGACTATAGATACAGAAGAAAAATCTCAGTCTGGTGTTAATATATTTCTGAATTGTGGCCTGTCTTGTGGAGTTTAATTCTGTGTTAGGTGAATTGAAAACTGTATCAAACAGTTACTTAGTTATAACCTTGAACCCTTTGTCTTACAGATCTAGATCCAGAAGAAGTTCTCGAAGGCATTACACAAGATCAAGATCTAGGTCCCGCTCCCATAGACGATCTCGTAGCAGGTCTTACAGTAGAGATTATCGAAGACGGCATAGCCACAGTCATTCTCCCATGTCTACTCGAAGGCGTCATGTTGGGAATCGGGTAAGAAGAAAAAATTGTTGAAGTAATGAACTATGTCTCTATTTTGTTTTGCAATTAGAACTGGTTACATTTAATAGTAGACTTTAGCAGTGCACACACAAGTTGTTTAGAGACTTTAGTGTTTTGAGGTAAGTCTCTTTAAAAGATACTTCTTAATGTAATGGTCTGCATTTGGGCTATCAATCCCATGAAAGCAAAATACTGTGACGGTGGTGTAGCTCATCTCATCAAAAAAAAAAAAAAATCCCCATTGTGCATTACTTTTTATATGTACCATACTAGAGTTACTAAAGTTTAATACTCATTAGAATGCGTCTTGGTTTTTCTGTTTAATTTTAAGCGAGTTTATTTCGGGTATTAAGACTTCTCTTCCCTGAGATGATTTTCTCCTCTGGCCTTTGGCGGTAATGCTACTCTCATTATGCCTAGAATAAATTCCAAAGAGGTGAATCCCTTGGGCAAATTACTCTCCAATATTCTCCCACAAAAATGCCGGTTTTGGTATTCACTGGTATGAGTCTTTATTTTCCCCTTACACACCTTTAATTCTGAGGAGGAAATTCTCTTTTCAATATTTGAGGGGAGAGAGCTGTGCAGAGAAAGAGAGAGTCTTAAAGCAGGCTCCATGGTCAGTGTAGAGCCAGATATTGGGTTGATTTCAACCCTTCGATCATGACCTGAGTCAAAATCAAGAGTGATGCCTAACTGACTGACTCAGCCACCGAGGCTCCCCTTTTCTGCCCATTCTTAATGCTTGCAGCTGTTGCCATAACATAGTGATTATAATCATTGGTTTAAATCTACTTTATTATTAGTGACATTTTGGGTAATTTCTTTTTTTAACTTTGGTTTATGATAGCTTTTAAGGTTTAAAATTTATTATGATAAATTTTAAGGTTTAAAATTTATTTTTCCATTTCTAGGCAAATCCTGATCCCAATTGCTGTCTTGGAGTATTTGGATTAAGCTTGTACACTACAGAAAGAGATCTAAGAGAAGTATTCTCTAAATATGGCCCCATTGCTGATGTGTCTATTGTATATGACCAGCAGTCTAGACGTTCAAGAGGATTTGCCTTTGTATATTTTGAAAATGTAGATGATGCCAAGGAAGTAAGTAAAAGGCTACCTGTATATCTTTTTTCTCTTTTAACCTGTATCTTTTTAAAATAGTTCTTTTGTTGACTGCCAAGTACTAATGAATTTGGATAAAGACAATTTTTGCTTTTATATTGTAAATACGATATATTTATAGTTATTTTAATTTGTAAATTTTTACAAAAGTATATCTTATTTATACTTGATAAGTTTGTGGCTTTGTTACAGGTGCATATAATAACTTAGTGTTATCTTTCAAAGGCAAAAGAGCGTGCCAATGGAATGGAGCTTGATGGACGTAGGATCAGAGTTGATTTCTCTATAACAAAAAGACCGCATACCCCGACACCAGGGATTTACATGGGGAGACCTACTTAGTAAGTTTTTTTTTTTTTTTTAAGATAAAGATTGATGGCTGAGTCTATTTTCTCTAAGAACTACCATGTACTAGGGGAGAATCTTTGACATTTCATCCTGTCCTGCCACAGTACAAATCGTTCTTCCTGTGTTCGTTTTTGTTTTTTAACTGGGTAAGACTATTTAAAAGAATATACATAATGGGACTTTAGCCATTATTGGTAAAAGTCAGGTTTATTACAAATTCTGTGCCTTTTTTTTTTGTTTTCGTTAAGCAGAGTGGAAAACACAAGTTTTTGCATTGAAACTATATGATAGGATAGTTACTTCTGTCCTTTGTCATTCTCACCAGCGTTTCTACTGATCAAAAGCTCTGCATTGAAGTCCTTTTTTTTTTTCCCCAATGTAAATTTTTACACTCCCGAAACCACCTTCCAAATACTTAATTTTCCCTTCTAGGAAAATATGTGGGCTTAACAGTTGACTTTTGGGGCGCCTGGGTGGCTCAGTTGGTTAGGCGACTGCCTTCGGCTCAGGGCATGATCCCAGAGACCTGGGATCGAACCCCACTTCGGGCTCCCGGCTCAGCGGGAAGCCTGCTTCTCCCTCTCTCACTCCCCCTGCTTGTGTTCCCTCTCTGGCTGTGTCTCTCTGTGTCAAATAAATAAAAGTCTTTTAAAAAAAAAAGTTGACTTTTGAAAGCAAGTTAGCAGAAGGTGTGTCTCTTAACCAAAAGATTTTTAAAATATATTTATGTACATTGCTACAGAGAGCAAAGAAAAGACAATGTTTATCCCGAATCTGTGAAATCTTAAATAGGTATAATCTTTTCTGGTTAACTTGTCTATTAGAAAAGACTATGAATTAATAATTGGGGTTATCCGTAGATACTATTTTTACCCAATATAAGAGAGTAAAGAGATTATACTTGAAGCAGTTGCCCAGTCGTGTCCTTAGGGCTAAGCTCCCAGGATCCAAATGAGCAATGTTGCTCATTGTCTGAACAGCTTTAAACAATAATAGTTGTTCATGGGAAGATAGGGAAAGGCCATGTGGTAATTAATGAAGATACTCTGTGAAGATACATTTCACTGGATGAAATATATTTATGAAGGTGTATTACTATTCATAGTGGCAGCTCACGCCGTCGGGATTACTATGACAGAGGCTATGATCGAGGCTATGATGATCGAGACTACTACAGCAGATCATACAGGTAAGTTAGCCATAATAAGAGATTTAAGTTGCCAAAAATTTGAAGGGAGATATCCTCTCTTTTCCCAAATTCGTTGCAACATAATTTAAGGCACCAACTTCAAACTACTTCAATAAAATCTTTTTTATACTAAGAAATATAGGGCTAGAGTTTAGATTTTTAAGGTTATGTGTCAGTTTAACTTAACATGATTTTTTTTTTTTTTTTTTTTTTTTAAGTCAAGTTGTAAACCAACCGGAATTCCTGGTTTTGGGCATGGCAATGGAACCAAAATTATAGACCACATACTTTAGTTTTTGTACTTTTTTGTTGCTTGTTTTAAAATAAGCTGCATATATTTTCTTTTAAAGATTTTTATTTGTCAGAGAGCCCAAGCAAGGAGGAGCAACAGGCAGAGGGAGAAGCAGGTTCCCCTCTGAGCAGGAAGCCCCCTGTGGGGCTTGATCCCTGGGATCATGACCTGAACTGAAGGCAGATGCTTAACTGACCAAGCCACCTAGGCATCCCATATAAGCTTCATTTTTAAAGTAATTTCTTGATAAAGCATTTTTGGTGTGTCTAATGGATGAGGCACTGGAGAGACAGGGAAGAGTCCAAAGAAATAATTGCTAAAGGGCAATAATTTGATATCAGAATGGCTAGAGGTTTTTTTATTACCAAAAGTAGGGAAATAACTGTCATACTGAGAAATACTTGTGAGGATAAAATGAAGTGTGAATTTCTTTACTTTAGCTGCAGCAGGTAATTTAGACCCTGTCTTGCTCGTGAAAATATAAATTGATAATAAAACTATTGGTCACAACAGTTACCCTTCATGCCTTGTTGAGATGTGGGCGTCTTTTGTGTACGGTTCTGAATGTTTAAAGAAGCTGATTGCCGGGGGCGCCTGGGTGGCTCAGTTGGTTGAGCGACTGCCTTCGTCTCAGGTGGATCGAGTCCCATATCGGCTCCCTGCTCGGCAGGAAGCCTGCTTCTCCCTCTCTCACTCCCCCTGCTTGTGTTCCCTCTCAGGCTGTGTTTCTCTCTGTCAAATAAATAAAATCTTTTTTAAAAGATTTAAAAAAAAAAAAAAGCTGATTGTCAACTACTATCTGTGGAAGTGAGTCCTGAAGCTTGCTTTTGACACTAGTCCGTCTAGCATTTTATTCCCAACAAAATCCTTGCTTGGAAGAACATTTGTGTTTTAATGGGCACTTAAAGGGATTAATCTGGAGGCTGTGAAGGTTAAACTTTTCAGGTTTACTTTAGAAGTGTTAATTTGATCTGTTAATCATTTCAGCCACCAGAGAGAGCTCTGTAACAGTTAATAAAAAGGGTGACATCCCATCCCGGGTGCCTGGGTGGCTCAGTGGGTTAAAGCCTCTTGCCTTTGGCTCAGGTCATGATCTCAGAGTCCTGGGATCAAGGCCCACATCAGGCTCTCTGCTCAGCGGGGATCCTGCTTCCTCCTCTTTCTGCCTGCCTCTATGCCTACTTGTGATCTCTCTCTGTCAAATAAATGAATAGAAATCTTTAAAAAATTAAAAGGGTGACAAAAGTTAGCACTTTAATTACTTTTAAAAAATGACCCTTCTGGGGCGCCTGGGTGGCTCAGTTGGTTAATCGACTGCCTTCAGCTCAGGTCATGATCCCGGAGACCCGGGATCAAGTCCCTCAGCGGGAAGCCTGCTTCCCTCTCTCATTCCCCCTACTTGTGTTCCCTCTCTGACTGTGTTTCTCTCTGTCGAATAAATAAAATCTTTAAAAAAAAAAAATCCTTCTCTGTGAGAGTTCTAATTTTACTGCATAAATAATAACATTGTTTTTAAAACTTCAAAAAAATGAATGTGTATTGCTTTTCTTCCTTCACAGAGGAGGAGGTGGAGGAGGAGGAGGATGGAGAGCTGCTCAAGACAGGGATCAGATTTACAGGTAATGGCAGGAGAGAATTTTGAATCCACCTGGTACACAGTACAATGGCTCACCTAAAGACACTTGGTTACTAGTATTTTTTGGTAGTTACTAAGTTGCATCACACAAATTGGATTGCATGAAATTCATATAATAAGTAACTGAAACCATTGATAGTGTATCCATGGCTTCATTTGTGTGTTTACAGAAATAAATTGGGCTAATACTAGATAATTACTCAGTGACGCCATTTTTTACATTAATATGGGGCGATAGTATAAGGTCACTAATAAGCAACCATAATATTAGTTTTTATTCCTTACAACCGTTTTCTTGTACTGTTGCATTTTTGTTAGCTTTTAATGAGCATCTCAATAAGCAAGTGACTATTCAAGTCAGTCTTACAAAAACCACCTTGAAGTACTAGTAAAATCTGTTTAGGGTGTTCATGAAGGTGTGCTTGGGATTAGTGGTTTTATTATCTAAAACGGACTTTTGAAACACCATGACTACTGCAATACTTATGTCAGTCTAACTTGAATCTGCGGAGTCTTAGATGGTCTTGGCATTTGTTTACAGAAGGCGGTCACCTTCTCCTTACTATAGTCGTGGAGGATACAGATCACGTTCTAGATCTCGATCATACTCACCTCGTAAGTTTTTAACTTGATATGATTTTATAGTACGGTTTTAAGTTAAACTATGGAAGATGGTGGGTTAATTCAGGCAGTTTTATCTATATTAGAATCCACCCACCCTTGGTATTGGTGTGTAGGGTTCAAGGAAGTATGTGAAAACAATCCTTGGAATTTTACTCTTAGTGCAAATAAAATAGTAAGTGTATAATACATTCTGGTCACCATTTGTAGCTTTTTTTGGGAGGGCTTGCGATTTTTGTACAGTCTGGAAACATTTGGGTGGCTTTAAAACCTTAGTTATTGGGAATGGTGTTATACTTCCCAGCTACTTCTGTTGTACAGTATTGGTCCGTTGTTTTCTAGTGTAACCATTTTCACAGGAGAGAATCTGGTACATAGAATTTTGTAATGATAGAATAGTCTCAACATTAAAGCATACTTGATAAATATCCTTCAATACTGAGAGACTGATTATTATTTCTTCCTAGGTCGCTATTAAAGCATGAAGTTGAAGACTTTCTGAAACCTACCCTAGAGTTGGGATATTGTTTGTGGACAATATTTTTTATTGTCTCCTGTTTAAAAAGTGAACAGTGCCTAGTGAAGTTAGGTGACTTTTACACCTTTTATGATGACTACTTTTGGTGGAGTTGAAATGCTGTTTTCATTCTGCATTTGTGTAGTTTGGTGCTTTGTTCAAAGTTAAGTGTTTTCAGAAAAGTAAGTTTTGCATGTATTTTTTTACAGTCTAAATTTTGACTGCTGAGAAGTTTCTATTGTACAAAACTTCATTTAAAAGGTTTTTCTACTGAATCCAGGGTATTCTGAAGATCGAAGCCTGTGTGTAAAATGCTACCGAATGGTAAAAAGCAACAATAAAGTTTGGTTTTTACTTTTCTTTCTAACATCAGTGCTTAGCAAAACTGTTCAGATTAGGCTGTCAGTAGTAAATTTCAAAACAAAAATACCCATTTTCCTCCAATTCATGAGACATACTATACTTAATATACTTGCAGCTAAGTGTTAAAAATTATGCTCTGTAACCCTGTACTGCTAGTATTAGAACTAAAGAACTTTCAATACAGCCAATGCTTATTGCTTATATAAATGTGGATTTGTCAGCCTTTATGTAATCTGTATCATATAAAGCAGGGAATAAGAAAAGAGGTACACAGTGTATGCCTTTAAAAGGCTATTTCTTAAAGCTGTTACAAGGGGATAATGGTATTTCAACTAGTTATCAGCAAGTGACAATACATTCCACCACAAATGTACTCTTGTTCTTCTAGCTTTTAAACTATGGAAAAAAACTGAGTGCTTCAGAGTTCGGGAAAAGAGAAGGGAACACTACACCTGTGTTGTGGATGAACTGAAGACTTTGCCTGTTCATTTTTTAAATATTATTTTCAGGTCCTTTGCTTACCAAAGGAAGCCCAATTTCACTCAAATGTTTTGAGAACTGTGTTTAAATAAATGCAAATGAAAAGAGTAAAAGGCTGGTACAACTCAGTTGGCATAGAAGATTTTGTTTTGACCTTGTTACTTAGAGGGTTTTTTAAAATAGTTTTTAGGCTCTTGTACAGTATCCCTTGGGCTGAAGTGTATTCTCTTTGCCTTTTTTTTGATGTATGTTCCTGGAAAATACATGTAAGTGGAGTTAAAGTCTAGGCTCCACATTTGTCCTGAGGTTGGCCGATTCAAGGGAAAAATGCAATAAGGAAGTAATTTATTAAGATTGTTTATTATGTCCCAGGTATTTTTTTTTTTTTAAGATTTTATTTATTTGACAGAGAGAAACACAGCTAGAGTGGGAACACAAGCAGAGGGACTGAGAGGGAGAAGCAGGCTTCCCGCCGAGTAGAAAGCCCAATGTGGGACTCGAGACCGGGTCTCCAGGATCATGACCTGAGCTGAAGGCAGTTGCTTAACCAACTGAGCCACCCAGGCACCCCTGTCCCAGGTATTTTTTAAAGACACTTTACATATAGTAGTTCATTAGTCTGTAGAAGCCATGAGATGTCCCTTACTTTAGGTAGATAGCTATTAAATGGCAGTACCAGGATCCATATGTGGGCAGATCTCCATCCATAGTCTGTGGATGATGTGATTCTGCCACTGCTCTAGATAATGAGATGAATAAAAAAAGGGTATTGGTGATGGAGTGCCTGGCTGGCTCAGTTGGTAGAACATGCAATTCCTGATCTCAGTAGTGAGTTTTCAAGCCTTATGTTGGGCATGGAGCGGAGCCTACTTAAAAACACATATATACGGTTTATAGGCAATATTTGCAGGCCTTAATTTGTCACACTGGATAATACCTCACTTGCATACCTCTTCTCATACTCTGGAAACTGTCAAGTGGATAAAATTCTGCATGTTTGTGTTTCCAAAAAATGCCTGGGACTAACTTTGTTTCAAATTTATTGTCAACCAGTTTGAGAGTAAGACTTGGGCCCTCAGAGTTATAGAATGTGGTCCAGAAAGGGTTGGATTACAGTTTTGTAGTGGTAAGAGTATACATGAAGGACCATCATACCACTTATAAAAGCTGCCTTGCTAGGGGAAAGGGCAGGCCAGCACCTAAGCAGTGGGTGTGAGAGCTATGGACATCCAGTGGCAAGTCTCACTGAATGAGGTCCCCTACCAAAAGACCTACCTCTCTTGTTGCATTATACTATGTGGAGTAAGAAATGCAAAGATTTCCCAGCCCTCTACTTGGCCTCAGATCTAGAGCAACTTAGCATCCATACCTAATTGATGCATCCCAGAAGGTGTTGGCTTACAATTAGATTTAAGCCACCCATTATCCTGCCATGGTGGTTTTTTTTTAAAAGCTAGTGATCAGTTGGGCTTTTGGGTCTGGAAGCAGTTTGACTTATAAATTGCTACCAGGAGTGTATTACAGGCAGCAGACCTTGGAGGAAATTTAGAACTTACCAGGTTTGATGGGTGGAGACTCTTTTCCTATTCTGGGATAAAACAAGTAGTCTGTTCATGTGCTCTGATGTTGGTCATCTGGTGAGTCCCTTGGGTTAACTGTTGGCATACACCAATGAAAAGAGACAAATGTCAGAACCATAGGAGAGCCACTGGATAATTTAGGGATCGGGTAAATAAGTCTTGAAATTCTTGCCTCAAGGCAAAAGAACCCAGGTTTTTATATGCCAGTACTAACAATACATTGTTTACTACTGCAGGCCTGAGATGATTGAAACCAAATGCAAAGTTGATTTGGAGGACTGCTGAATTAAAATAGTTAAAATTCATAATCATACTAGGGTCTTGTGAAAGCACACATTATTCAGGAAATGTCAGATCCCAACAATTGGCATAAGTTTTTGGTTTTTTCTTAGGCTTTTTGGGAGGACTTTGAGAACCCCAAAATGGTCTTAAGTTGCTTCCCTTGAATAAGGAAAGTATGCCTCAGGATAAAACTAAAAATTCTCAACCCACATTGCCTGCTATAATCAGTATTTTTCAACTCTGCAAAGGCTCAAGGAGAGAAACTATGAATTAGACTAGGAAAAAAAGTTTTACCCAGAAGGTGAAACTTACATTATCAAAATTAGGTAAATTTTATAGGGAAGCACTTAACTGATAGGAGTTTGCGCACCAGCAGTTTTTGTTTCAGACAACAGACTGAGATCTTATTTGATTATATAACAAAAAACCTTCTGGCTCTCATGAACATGGGCCTGACACAATAGAGAATTCATAAGACATTGAACTCTTTGAAGAAGAGGCCAGAAACCCAAAATAAGAACCACCTGTGCATATGAATTTTACCAGTTTTGCCAAAAGGTTGTGCAATCATTTGTGTACTTAACTGTGTACAGGAGAAAAAAATAACCAGAACTCATCAGAAATACTAGATACTGACTTGCAGTTAAACTAGTTCATGGGAACCACGGACAGATACTTGTGACCAAAAAGAAAAGTTAAAACTGGGGCTTGAAATGAGTTGATAGAATAGGATTCTGTTTGAAATTTATTTTGTGGTTAAGTCTAGGGGAATTTTGAATTATCCAGGGGAGAGGGATTCCCCCCTCCCCCATCCTGTGCAGGTTTTAACTAGTATCTTCAACTTAGGATCCTCTTAACCTTGGGATAAAGGCCAAAAGGAAGCCATTTAGGACTTAAAAATCCTGTCCCTGAGAATTGCAGGGTATAGTAGTGTTGCCTCTGGCAAACAGAGAGTGCAGACATTTTCTATTTGTGTACTCAGTTTTGCTAGTTTGTAGTCTAGTGGACATTTTAGGTGGTGATTTTAAGCACAGGTGCTAATTCAGGTGAATTTTCCTTATTGAGACGAATAGGGCACTTTATATGTCCCTAAAATCGGAAGGTTTTTGTTTTTGTTTGTTTTTTTACCATTCTGGTCAACATCAGAAGCAATACTCATTTGTGTGGGAAGGACAGCAGTTCCTTAAGAATTTTTGAATTCCCAGAGGTAGGCAAACTAGACCCTCTGTATTAAATCTGGCCAGTTTATTTCTAGTTTTTATAGCTATAACCACTTAATGCATTATATTGGACTGCCTTCACATTATAATGGCAGCATTGAGTAGTTACCACAGCCCTGACCCACAAAACTGCGAATAATTGCTGACCTCTTAAAAATTTCTGCTTGCTGATACTGTAGTCCACAGGTAATTGATCCACCTCCTCATCCTTCCTGAGCCTGATTTTTAAGCGTCTCTCTACCCTCTATGCCTGCATCAGCCAGAATCTGTTTACCATTCAGGATCCACTCATTAGACCCTGATGATTAACAGTAGTTTTTTCCAGTGAGAACTAAGACTAGTGGAAACCTCCACTGTCTTGTGTAAAAGATAAACTGAGTTCATGGGTATCTAATAGACAGTGTGTTGTGACCTCACTATATGGCTAAGTACCTGAATTAGGAGGGTTGATAATAAAGCAAAGGCAATGAACCTGTATTTGAATATCTGTTCACATAGGCTAAACATTACTATCACTTTGAAGAGCCTATCTTGCCAGTATTAATACCAATCCTGAGCTCCAATATGAAGTAAGTAATACTTGGAATCACTGTGGTGTAGGTAGTTAACACTGAGCTTCCATTGCAAAAGGAGCATTAGTTTTCATTGTTAAGAATTCTGGAGTGGGCTTTCTTGACATGCTAATAACCTGCCACACAACTTGGATTTATCAAGGTTCTTCAGAGAAAATGAAAAAGTGGTGTATGTGTTTGTATATTATATAGACACTTGTAAATATCAGCCATATAGTTTAGTTTACATTCTCACTACCATATCATATCTTAAACATGATCCCTTTAGTATACTTTAGAAAACATCCATTTGGGAATTTTTAAGTCTTCAAAACATTTAGACTCTTGTTATCAGAAATGAATCTAAATTTTTATTCTCCCAGTCATTAAAATGGACTTAAGTTCTAAAGTGTATGAACATTTTTTAAGGCTCTGGAGTGCTCCAATACGTATTCCTAAGTTACTTTCCAGAAGAATTGAACAAATTGGCCCTTCCCCTAGCAAATAATGAAAATGACTAAAGCCTTAGTCTTAACTACAGTTAAATAAAATCCTAGAAGCTTTTCAAATTTCATAGGTAAAAGCACCGCTGAAGTCTTAGAAAATTGGGTTACCTGGTATGAAGAGTCCTGCTTTTTTGTGCCTCTTAAAGTGCATCCAGGGACAAGTAACATTGAGAATAGGGCACAGCTGTCTTCATTACCCATTCCAGTCACCTATTTTCCACTATGGGATGTGATGATGGAATTACACGATAAATTTTGTCATTTCATGAAAAACCATTGTGTTAGAATGAGTTTATCAAGAGCTCTAAGCAGTGAACACAGATGCCATCTGTTTGACCTTATATTCAGTTTAACTATATTTTCTACTTTTAGGGTAGACCACATTTAGTATGACATTTGGGAGAAAAACGGTGAAAGTGAGCCATATGGGTATCTGGAGAACGAATATTGATGGACTTAACTTCCTTGGTTTGTTCAAATCTATGGCACACCAGAGAAATCTGTGTAAAATAAATATTAAGTGGATAAGCAAAGAGCCATATCGGCTCAAAAATCACTGATTTTTGTAGACACTAAGGAAAATCTGATTTTCTGATGGCATGAAGAACCATTGGGAGTGTTTAGCAGAAGAGTGATCTTGTAACAAAAGCTTGACTCTGGAGTGCTAGATAATGTGTAATGAATAGAAGGAGATCTTCATCCAATGGGAAAGCTATATATAGAGGTGGTTTTGTTACAGAAGATCTGTTAGATATATTTGGGGTGCTATGACATCCCAGAAGAGAGGCCCTGGCTAGACTTGGGTCTAATACTCCTGGGTTTATGATCAGGTTTACCTAAGTGCTTTGTAAGGCATAAGACCAGTATATGAGAGAATTTTGAAAAACCATCTGTACATATGGAGGCTTAGGTCACTCAGAATTTAGTACAGACAGATCTCTTACAACTGATCCATACTCCAAACATTTCTTCCATAATTAAAGCTGTCTTATACTTAATTTGCCAACCTATTCAATCTTATGGAGTTCAGGTACCCTCAAGGGTATCTAGTCAGCTATTGCATAATAAACAGAACCTCAGAGGCATGTGCTAAGTATATAGCTGCTGCTCTCATCCAGGTTCCCAACTGCAGGACAGCTGGTGTTTGTGATCAAGACTGCAGTGACAGAGACAGGTTGGCTTCACACTGCAGGTATGTAGGTCTGCTTCACGTCTCAGCCTCCTTGGAAAGGTGGGCAAGCCAGCACATGTTCCTCTCATGATCAGGGAAACAAGATGAGTTGCCCAAGTACATTTCAAGCTTCTGCTTGTTAACTTTCCAAGGCAAAAGCCACAGGATGAGGAAATACACTAAGTTCAGGGGATTGCAGAATTACATACAAAGGGCAGAGATAACAGAAGGGTCAATTAAATCTACCATACGGGGTATGTGTCCAGGATATTTGCCATTGAGTTTCACTGGGAAGCAGATACTACCAAACACCAAAGATGCAGAAAATCCTAGGTACTTAAACCCACCATATTCTGCTTGTGCATAAGCCTGTGACTTAGGCTTGGTCAATCAGATGCATCCAAACTAGACATCACTAACCAGTAACCGTAAGAAGGACAAAATCTTTAAGTGGGTGGGGTGGCTAAGAGTGCCTAAAAGATGTGGAGCAGGAGGTGGGGAGGAGTGGAAGGGGTGAAGCTGGGAGTGGGAGGTGCTCCAAGCTTCAGTAGCCAGATTGCTGGTCTGTCAGCAGGGGTGGGGCAAGCTGTGGTTTGACAGTGGCGATGACCACACTGGACTGACTGGTGTAACTTTGGCTGTTAAACTTCCCAAACCTGGTCTTCCTCTCCTCCTGCAGAGTCTGCAAACTACCAAATGGCCTTAATCTAAATAAAACAAGCTCCCAACCAAGAATTTTCATTGACAATAATTCAGTTGTGACACCTAATTGGTAGCCATCTCTAGACTAAATTCCTATCCCTTTGAGTACCTTCTTAATGAGAGTCTTGAAACACAAATAGAAATCAGATCACATAACTCTACTTTGAAACGTGCCTCCATTGTCAACTCATGTTGCCTGTCTTGAGGTGAAAAGAAGAAAAAACTTTTGATGGCTTCCTATTGAATTTAAACATAAATCCAAGTTTTTAGTAGCCTGCCAAAATCCTTCATCATTTAGCCAAGCCCCTAACCCACCAGGTCTCTCTAACCTCCTCTTGCAACTGTCTTCTTTTGAACACTAGAAGCAGGAGCTTCCTTGGTTTTAGGAACATGCAGCAAAAGTTCCAAGAGCCACACACAGAGGAGGTGGAGACAGATCTCGGAACTAGGTGCCTCCTGATGGTACTTAGGCTTGGAACCAATTTCTTAATCCTTATTTTGCTTACTGCCTGCTTGGCCTTTGTAATTACAGTAGTTTGTTTCAAAACATGCTTTAAGAAGTAAACAGCCTAAATCTTAAATTTTTCTGGGGTGCCTGGGTGGCTCAGTGGGTTAAAGCCTCTGCTTTCAGCTCAAGTCATGATCTCAGGGTCCTGGGATCTAGGCCTGCATCGGGCTTTCTGCTCAGCAGGAAGCCTGCTTCCTTCTCTCTCTCTGCCTGCTTGTGGTCTCTCTCTGGCAAATAAAATCTTTTAAAAAAATTTTTTTTTCTTAAGATATAAAGGCCTACAGTCTTATTGTTTAAATTGACTTATTTTTTCAGTATAACGGATATCTTTTTTGTTAAAGCTAAAAATTACCAGACTCCTAAGACTGTTTCATTAAGCAATATAAAAAGATTTACACAGAGTATTTGTATATTACGAGAATTCTCTTCTTCAGTCTAAAACTGTTATTTTCAATGAAACTGTTAAATCAAATGACCTCTGGTTTCCAGGCCAGCATGTAACGGACCTTAGAAGTCACCACTTCATCCTAACAAGTAAAACTGAAAAGTTGGTAGCTCATTTTAGAGCCATAAGAGTTGTGGTCACAGGACGAACTGCTGTTCCCTAAACGTGCCAAGCAGGCAAACATGGAGAATCAAAACTTAACTGGAGCAAAAGCCCACCAGCAGAAATCTCTGAAACAGTGTCAGGGTAGGAAAACCAAATGTAATTGATGAGCTGCCGGAAGCTAGGTACAGACGTATCTGAGTCAAAAACTCCAAGGGGACCCAGTCATAGGGGAATCCTCCACACTTTTTTGTGAGTTTTGCTTCCAAGGGCTCACTAGTTTTTCACAGTGAATGTGGGAGAGAAGTCCTTTTGTGCTTCTGTCAGTGGGGAGAGGAAAAGGAACCACTGAAATTTGCCAGAGCGAGGCTTGCCCCCCAGGAAAAAACGTTAACTAAGGAGACCCTAACCTGCTGGGCCTTTATCAGAGCCTAAGGGCCTGTAGGAGGGAAATACTGGTTAGGGGGGTGGGGAATGGGAACTCAAGCGCTCGTGAAGTTTACAGTGCATAGACACAGACACACTTAGACTCAGACTTAATCATAGAACTATAGATGACTTCTTCCAGCCACATCTTAACCATATTACTAAAGGCCTACAGCAATTCCTTTTTCATTCATGTCTGGCTATTAAGAAAAAAAAATTATAAGGCATTGTGAAGGCCAAACCCACAGTTTAAAGAGATAGTAAGCATTAGAATCAGACTCTGATATGGCAGGGATGTTAGAGTTAGCAGACTGAATTTAAAACAGCTGTGACGAATATGCTAAGGGCTGTAATAGACAAAGTAGACCTCATACAGGAACAGATGGGCAATGTAAACAGAAACATGGAACCTCTAAGAATCAAATGCTAGAGATCAAAACCATAGAAATGAAGATCTTTAATGAGCTTATTAATAGACAGGGCATAGCTGAGCAAAGACAGCTTAAGGATTGCTCAAACAGAAACTGCCAAAACTAAAATGCAAAGAGAAAAAAAACAAAACATCCAATAGAACAACATATCCAAGAGCTATGAGACAACTACAAAAGGTGTAACTTACACCTAATAGTAATACCAGAAAGAAGAAAGGAACAAAAAATACTGAAACAATAACTGAGAGTTTCCTCCTCAAGTTCATGTCAGACTGCTGTAGATTGTGTCCCCACCGCCCCCCCCCCCAAGTTCATGTTGAAACCTAATCTCTAATGTCTGTTATTTGGAGGTTGGGCCTTTGGGAAGCAATCTGATCATAAGGATGGGCCCCTCGTGAATGGGATGGCTTCTCTTACAAAAGAGTGCCCAGAGAACTCCCCTTGCTCTTTGTACTATGGTAGAACAGCAAAAAGGCAAAACGATTATTTGTGAATCAGGGAGTGGATCCTCACCAGATACTGCATCTGACTGTATTGATCCTGGATTGTCCAGCCTCGAGAACTGAGAAATAAACGCTTCTGTAGTCTATAAGCCACCTGCTTTACGGTATTCTGTTGGAGCCACCCGAACAGACTATGTCACCAAACTATGGACCCAGATGACACCAAACAGGGTAAATGCCAAACTCTGAACAACAATAACAACTATACCTAGGCCTGTCATTTTCCAACTACAGATAATCAAAGATGTAGGAAAGAAATCCTGAAAGAAGCTTAGAGGAAAAACCTTACTTAGTAGCAAAGATAAGAATTACATTTTAATTCTCAGAAACGATAAAAGCAAGAAGAGAGGAATGTGAAACACTTAAAATATTAAGAGGGCACCTGGGTGGCTCAGTTGGTTAAGCATCCAACTCTAGATCTTGGCTCAGGTCATAATCTCGGGGTGATAGGATTGAGTCCTGCATGGACTCTACATAGGAGTCTCTTGCTCCCCCTTTCCCTCTGCTGCTCCCCTACCCACACACTCTCTCTGCCCTCCTCGCCTGGGTGGCTCAGGTGGTTAAGCGACTGCCTTCGGCTCAGGTCATGATCCCGGAGACCCGGGATCGAGCCCCACATCAGGCTCCCTGCTTGGTGGGAAGCCTGCTTCTCCCTCTCTCACTCCCCCTGCTTGCGTTCCCTCTCTCACTGTGTTTCTCGCTGTCAAATAAGTAAAATCTTAAAAAAAAAGTTAAATAAGTTTTTAAAAATACAAAGACATGTATACATTAATAGTAAGTAGATGAGAAAAATATGCCATGCTAATACTAATCAAAAGAAAGCAAGAGTGGTTATATTAATTTCGGACAGCTGAATTTAGAGTATGGAAGTTATCAGGGATAAAAAGAGGCATTACATAATCATAAAAATTACAATCATAAAGGGGTCAATTCTTCAAGAAGGTAAAAGAATCCTTAGTGTATGTGCTTAACAAAACATCAAAATATGTGAAGCAAAAACTGCTAGAACTGCAAGGAGAAAGGGATGTCTCCAATAGTAGAGATGTAGACTTCAGCTCCCCTCTCAGAAATGAGCAGACCAAGCAATTCTCCACATCAGAAATGGGCAGACCAAGCAAGCAAAAAATCAATAAGGTTATAGTTGACCTCAACAATAACATCAATAAACTGGGTCTAACGGACATCTGTAGACTAATTTATCCAGCAACAGCAGAAAACATTTTTCTCAAGCTCACATGGAATATTCACCTAGATGGACCCACATTTGGGCCAGAAAATAAACCAAAACAAATTTTAAAAAATAGAAACCACACAATGCCTACTCAGACTAAAACAGAATTAAACTAGAAATCAATAACAGAAAGACAGCTGGAAAACCACCAAATAATTGGAGGTCAGACAACACACTTCTAAATAACACATGTCAGAGAAGAAATTTCAAGAGAAATTTAAAAATATTCTTAACTAAATGAAAAAGAAAACACAATGTACCCAATTTGGATGATCCATAAAAGCAGTGTTTAAAGGGAAATTTGTAGTATTAACTATATATAAGAGAAAAGAAGAAAGGTCTAAAATCAATAATCTAAGCTTCTACCTTAGGAAATTAGGAAAAGATAACAAATTAAATGCAAAGGAAACAGAAGAAAATTAAAAATAATAAATATAGCAAAACCAATGAAATTGAAGTAAGGATTCAAACGAGAAAATTGATGAAAACAAAGCTGATTCTTTAAAAAGATTAATAAAATTGATAAACCTCCAGTGAGGCTAAGGAAAAAGAGAGCACATAAATTACTATATCAGAAATGAAGAAAGGGTCATTGCCTTACATCCCATGGGCATTTAAATGGTAATAAAATACTATGAAAAACTCTATGCCCACAGATTTGAAAACCTAGTAGAAGTGGGCCAATTTCTTTAAAGACACAATCCGTGAAAACTCCCACAAGAAGAAACACAATCTGAATAAGCCTATATTTACTTAAGTTGAATCAATGATGAATAACCTTCGAAAACTGCGCCAAACCCAGGTGGATTGACTGATGAATTCTATGAAGCACTTAAGAAATTATGCCAATCCTCTTCGGTCTCTTGTTTTTTAAGATTTTATTTATTTGACAGAGAAACACAGCAAGAGAGGGAACACAAGCAGGGGGAATGAGAGAGGGAGAAGCAGGCTTCCCGCCGAGCAGGGAGCCCAATGTCGGACTTGATCCCGGGTCTCCAGGATCATGACCTGAGCCGAAGGCAGTCGCTTAACCAACTGAGCCACCCAGGCGCCCTCGCTTAAGTCTCTTAAAAGATAGAAGCAAAGGAAATATTTTCTAACTTATTCTAGAAGGACAGCATTACTCTAAAACCAAAAACAGACAAAAACATTACAAGAAAACTGTAGCTCAATATTTCATGAACATACATATACAAATATTAGCAAATCAAAACCAACAATGTATACAAAGAATTTTACACCATAGCCAGCTGGTACTTATCTCAGTTGCAAGACTGTTTCTACATTCAAACAGCAAATAATATAATCCATCACATCCAAACAGTAAAGAAGAAAAATTACATAAGCATATCAATAGATTCAGAAAAAGCAATGACGAACACCAGCACCCTTTCATGATAAAAACTCAGTAAACTGGGGTCCTTGACTAGCTTAGTCAGTGGAGCATGTCACTCTTGATCTTGGGGTTGTGAGTTCGAGACCCATATGTGATATGGAGTTTACTTAAAATTAAAAATTAAAAAAAAAAGAACCTCTCAGTAAACTAAATGGAAGGGAATTTTCCCTTCCTGCTTGATAATCTACAAAAAACCTACAGCTGACATCATACCTAATGGTGAGAAACTAGAAGCTCTACCACTAAGATCAAGAACAAGACATCACTCCTTTCCTTTTTTTTTTTAAGATTGTATTTATTTACTTCACACAGAGAGAGATCACAAGTAGGCAGAGAGGCAGACAGAGAGAGAGAAGGAAGCAGGCTCCCTGCTGAGCAGAGAGTCAGATGCAGCCTCTATCCCAGGACCCTGGGATCAGGACCTGAGCCGAAGGCAGAGGCTTTAACCCACTGAGCCACCCAGGCGCCCAACATCACTCCTTTTCAATATCATCCTGAAAGTCCTAGGATGCCCTAGGCAATAACATAAGAAAAGGAGTTTAAAAATACACAGATTGAGGAGGAATTAGAAAAGCTGGAAAATATCTACAAAAAAATAAAAATAAAAAACCTGGAATAAGCAATTATAGCAATATTGCAGGATATAAGGTAATATATGAAAGTCAATTATTTTTCTATATATCAGCAATTAAAAAGTAGAATTTGAAATTAAAAACAATACCTTTACACTAACAAAAAAAGAGAAATGATTAGGTATAAAAAATTACATAGAAGACATGTGAGGGAAACTAAAAAAATCCTGATGAATAAAATCCCAAGAATAAATAAATGAAAAGGTATTTCATGTTCATGGAAAGGGAGACTCAATATTGTCAAAATGTTGGTTATTTCCAACTTGATCTATAGATTCAATGGAACCTATAGAAATAGAAATCTCTGCAAGTTAGTTTGTGGATACTGACAAGTTGATTCTAAAATTGATATGAAGAGTTGAAAGAACCAAAATAATCAATGAACTATTGAAGGAAAAAACAAAGTTGGACTTCAAGACATACTATAAGTTACAGTAATCAAGACAATGTAATGGAAAAAGAACAAACAGATCAACAAAACAGAATCGAGAGCCCAGGAATAGACCCATACAGTTAACTGGTCTTTATATTAATATTATATATTTAGAATATAAATGATGCTGGAACAACTGGATATCTACATACAAAAAAGGATAAAAAGAATGTAGATAGACCTTTCACCTTTTACAATGAACTCAAACTAGATTACAGACCTAAATGTAAAATACAAAACTATAAAACTCCTAGAAAATAACATAGGAGAAAACCTAGATGATCTTGGATATAGTGATGATTCTTCAGATAGAACACCAAAGAAGCAATCCATGAAAGAAATAATTGATAAGCTAGATTTTGTTAAATTTTAAAACCTCTACTTTATGAAAGACAGTGTCAAGAGAATGAAAAGACAAGCTACAGACTGGGAGGAAATATTTGTAAAAGATACATCTGATTAAGGACTGTTATCCAAAATATACAAAAACTATTTTT
>PITA01002453.1:0-160914 GCA_004023965.1 Spilogale gracilis
TAATATTCCATTGCATATATGGACCATATCTTCTTTATCCATTCGTCTGTTGAAGGGCACCTTGTCTCTTTCTACAGTTTGGTGATTGTGGCCATTGCTGCAATGAACATTGGGGTACATATGGCCCTTCTTTTCACTACATCTATATCTCTGGGGTAAATACCCAGTAGTGCAGTTGCAGGGTCATAGGGCAGCTCTACTTTTATTTATTTATTTTTTTAAAGATTTTATTTATTTATTTATTTGACAGAGAGAAACACAGCTAGAGAGGGAACACAAGCAGGGGGAGTGAGGGAGGGAGAAGCAGGTTTCCTGCTGAGCTTTCTCCACAGCCTCTCCAACACTTGTTGTTTCCTGTCCTGTTAATTTTGGCCATTCTGACTGATGTAAGGTTGTATCTTAATATGGTTTTGATTTGAATTTTCCTGATAGCTAATAATGACGACCATTTTTTCATGTGTCTGTTAGCCATTTGTATGTCTTCTATGGAGAAGTGCCTCTTTATGTCTCCTGCCCACTTTTTGATGTGATCATCTTTTTTTTTGGTTGTTGAGTTTGAGGAGTTCTTTATAGATCTTGAATATCAGCCCTTTGTCTGTAGTGTCATTTGAGAATATCTTCTCCCATTCCGTGGGTTGCCTCTTTGTTTTGTTGACTGTTTCCTTCTGCTGTGCAGAAGTTTTTTATTTTGATGAAGTCCCAAAAGTTCATTGTTGCTTTTGTTTCCTTTGCCTTTGGAGATGTGTCTTGAAAGAAGTTGTTGTGCCCAATGTCAAAGAGGTTACTGCTTATGTTTTCTGGGATTTTGATAAATTCCTGCCTCATGTTGAGGTCTTTCATCCATTTCGAGTTTATCCTTGTGTGCCATATAAGAGAATGGTTGAGTTTCATTCTTCTCCACGTAGCTGTCCAATTTTCCCAGCACCACTTATTGAAGAGACTGTCTTTTTTCCACTGGGTATTTTTTCCTGCTTTGTTGAAGATTATTTGACCACAGAGTTGTGGGTCCATATCTGGACTCTCTGCTCTGTTCCATTGGTTTATGTGTCTGTTTTTGTGCCAGTACCATGCTGTCTTGGTGATCACTGCTTTGTAATAAAGCTTGAAATCAGGCAATGAGATGCCCCCGCTTTGTTTTTCTTTTTCAACATTTCCTTAGCAATTTGGGGTCTTTTCTGGCTCCATATAAGTTTTAGGATTATTTGTTCCAGCACTTTGAAAAATGTTGGTGGAATTTTGATTGGGATGGCATTGAAAGCATAGATTGCTCTGGGCTGTATAGACACTTTAACAATGTTTATTCTTCTGATCCATTAGCATGGAATGCTCTTCCATCTTTTTATGTTTTCTTCAATTTCTTTCATGAGTGTTCTGTGTTCCTCGAGTACAGATCCTTGACTTCTTTGGTTAGGTTTATTCGTAGGTGTCTTTATGGTTTTTGGTGCTATAGTAAATGGAATCAATTCTCTGATTTCTCTTTCTATATTTTTATTGTTAATGTATAATAATGCAACCAATTTCTGTGCACTGATTTTGTATCCTGCCACATTACTGAATTGTTGTAAGAGTTCTAGTAATTTGGGGGTAGAGTCTTTTGGGTTTTCCATATAAAGTATCATGTCATCTGTGAAGAGAGAGAGTTTGACTTCTTTTTTGCCAATTTGAATACCTTTTATTTCTTTTTGTTTTCTGATTACTGTTGCTAGGACTTCTAACACTATGTTGAACAATAGTGGTGAGTGGCATGCTTGTCTTGTTCCTGATCTCATTGGGAAGGCTGTTAGCTGTTCCCCATTGAGAATGATATTTGCTGTGGGTTTTTCACAGATAGATTTTATGAGGTTGAGGAATGTTCCCTCTATCCCTATATTTTAGAGAGTTTTAATCAGGAACAGATGCTATATTTTGTCAAATGCTTTTTCTGCACCAATTGAGAAGACAATGTGGTTCTTTTCTCTTCTCTTGATTTGTTCTATCACATTGATTGATTTGCAAATATTGAACCACCCTTGCATCCCAGAGATAAATCCCACCTGGTTGTGGTGGGTAATCTTTTTAATGTACTGTTGGATCCTATTAGCTAGGATCTTTGTTTTTTGTTGTTGTTGGTTTTTTTTTGTTTGTTTGTTTTTAAAGATTTTATTTATTTATTTGACAGAGAGAGATCAAAAGTAGGCAGAGAGGCAGGCAGAGAGAGAGAAGGAGGAAGCAGGCTCCCTGCTGAGCAAAGAGCCCGATGTGGGGGCTCGATCCCAGGACCCTGAGATCATGACCTGAGCTGAAGGCAGAGGCTTTAACCCACTGAGCCACCCAGGTGCCCAGCTAGGATCTTTGTTAAGAACCTTGGCATCCATGTTCATCAGGGATATTGGTCTGAAATTCTCCTTTTTGATGGGGTCTTTGTCTGGTTTGGGGTTAAAGTAATGCTGGCTTCATAGAAAGAGCCTGGAACTTTTCCTTCTGTTTCTATTTTTTGAAACAGCTTCAGGATAATAGGTATTATTTCTTCTTCGAATGTTTGGTAGAATTCCCCAGGGAATCTGTCAGGTCCTGGGCTCTTGTTTTTTTGGGCGGTTTTTGATCACTGCTTCAATCTCATTACTAGATAGTGGTCTATTCAGGTTGTCAATTTCTTCCTGTTTCAGTCTTGGAAGTTTATAGGTTTCCAGGAATGCATCCATATATTCTAGGTTGCTTAACTTACTGGCATATAACTGTTGATGGTAATTTCTGATGGTTGTTTCTATTTGCTTGGTGTTAGTCACGATCTCTCCCCTTTCATTCATAATTTTATTGATTTGGGTCCTCTCCTTTTTTTTTTTTTGGATTAGTTTGGCCAATGGCTTATCAATCTTATTAATTCTTTCAAACCAGCTTCTAGTTTCGTTGATGTGTTCTACTGTTTCTCTAGTTTCTAATTCATTGATCTTTGCTCTGATCTTAATTATTTTCCTTCTTGTGTGTGGGGTTGGCTTACTTTGTTGTTGATTTTCCAGTTATTTAAGGTGTAAAGAGAGTTGATGTATTCAGGACTTTTCTTTTTTTTTTTTTTTTTGTGTGAGGTTTGGATGGCCATGTATTTCCGCCTTAGGACTGCCTTTGCCGTATCCCATAGGTTTTGGATCGATGTATCTTCATTCTCATTGGTTTCCATGAAATGTTTAAGTTCTTCTTTGATTTTCTGGTTGACCCAAACATTCTTGAGCAGGATAGTCTTTAGCTTCCAAGTGTTTGAATTCCTTCTGAACTTTTTATTGTGGTTGAGTTCCAGTTTCAAGGCATTATGGTCAGAGAATATGCAGGGAATAATCTCAATCTTTTGGTATCGGTTGAGCCCTGATTCGTGACCTAGTATGTGGTCTATTCTGGAGAAAGGTCCATGCGCACTTGAGAAGAATGAGTATTCTGTTGTTTTAGGATGGAATGTTCTGAATATATCTATGAGGTCCATCTGGTCCAATGTGTCATTCAAAGCTCTTGTTTTTTTATTGATTTTCTGTTTAGATGATCTGTCCATTACTGAGAGTGGCATGTTAAGATTTCCTACAATTAATGTGTTCGTATCAATATGACTATTTTGCTTAATAGTGGCTTATGTAGTTGGCTGCTCTCATGTTGGGGGCATAGATGTTTACTGTTTAAGTTTTTCTTAAAATCCAGGTGATCTCAACCACATTTTTTTGCAGAATATTCCATGGTTTCACTGCAGTAATTAAAAACAACAGCCACAAGAAACACAAAAAGCCATGAGCACAAAGAGTACACTTTTTACAATAGTGGATGCATAATTTTGATCCTGAAATTTTATCTCTTTTTTTAGATATTATTTTTCTTCAGGGAACTGAAGTTATATTTAAGGTTGCACTCAGTCTGCTGAGCAGCCAGGAGACACTTATAATGGAATGTGAAAACTTTGAAAGTATTGTTGAATTTCTTAAAACCACACTACCTGATATGAATACATCTGAAATGGAAAAAATTATTACCCAGGTATGATTAAAATGATAATAAGATATAAAATCATTCAGCAGTTTCTCCACTAATCATATATTAAATGTGTTAGCATGAAGACTTAGTTTTGTTTGATAGACTTTTTATTTGATCAGATATATTTTATTTGGAAATGGGATTATCGTGGAATTTCTACATTGTGACATTGTCTTACACAGGAAAAGTGGTTCAGTGCTACATAAGGAAGGTTTATGCCTTCAATTTATACCAATGGTAAGACTGAAGGCAGAGCCGACAGAGTTAGGAAGACCTAATAAATTAAAATGAGACCCTCATACCTTTGCGATACTAATTCTGTCTTAAACTATATAAGGAGTACACATGGTAAGAGCCCAGGCTTTGGAATTAGACAGTATTGGGTTGCATCATGTTCTCTTTTATTCCTTGGTGGGCTTGTACACATCTCCGTAACTTTCTGAACTCTAGTGTTCTTACCTTCCAAATAGGATATTACTGATCCAGAGGTTTTGTGAGGCTCAAGTGCAGGAAACAGAGTCTGTCTTCAATGATTCAAACAAAGGTGCTATTTTATAGAGGTTGGGGCAAGGTTAAGAGAACCAAATGTGGATATTCAAATGCCAGGAACTAGTAACAGAGGACAGGATCTAATAGTGTTACAAGGCCCAGGGAGTGCCAGAACTATGCAGGAGGGGATTTTGGAGGTTTTTGTCCTTTTCGTGAGCCAGGCAAGGAAGGAAAAAGGAAGAAAGACCTACCCCTTTCTCCTCTTTCTGATCTCCGGCTGGCTGCTCTTCTGGGCCATACCCAACCAGAGCCAGCAAGAAAGGAGGTGTGAAAGGGGAAAGCTGGTCACAGAGGTCTGTCTCCCAGGTCCAGCAGAATACATGAGGGCAGAGAATGGAAACAAACGGAGAATAATCAATACACCATGTATCTAGTCCCTGGTTCTTCATAGGGAGTAGGTTAAGTGGTAGTTATATATTGATGTTACTCAGATGACATGAACAAGCTTAAGATTCATAGATAACTGCTTTAGCTTTAGGAGTATTGATAAAATTTACCACTTTCCTAGAGGCACTGGGGATACCTATTAGCTGTGTGACTTCGGGCAAGTTTCAAGCTCTCTAAGTCTCAGCTTCCTCCCTTACAAAATGAGAATAACAATGATGATCCTGTTACTTTTCCATATTTTTAGAAGCAAATTTAATCAATTAGGTTGAGGAACTTTATACACTATAATTAACACTATAACATGAACTCTTATTCTATGACATATAAAAGTTTCTTTTTAGAATTTTTAAAAGATTTTATTTATTTATTTGACAGAAAGAAACAGAGCTAGAGAGGGAACACAAGCAGGGTAGCGAGAGAGGGAGAAGCAGGCTTCCCGCCAAGCAAGGAGCCCAATGCAGGGCTTGAACCTGGGACTCTGGGATCATGACCTGAGCTGAAGGCAGACACTCAATGACTGAGCCACCCAGGCACCCCTCTTTTTATAGAATCTTAAGTCACAAGCAGAATATTCTGTATCTATGAACAGTTTATATTTGTTAAAATGCTCTGTAAGCTGAAAACTGTAGCTTTTATTTACTATGTACTTGTTTACTAATAAAGTCACACAGCTAGTAGGTCACAAGGCACCAGAACACAATATCAAATGTCCTTTTCCTTGCACTAAACTCCTTTATCTGTTATCCCCAGTGCCTCTAGAAAAGTGATAAATTTTATCAATACTCCTAAAGCAGTCATCTATGAATCTTTTTGGGCTGGCAAGCAGTCAGTTGTGCTTTTAGAGAAGTGATCATCTGACTGGAAGTCAGATGATCACTTCTCTTCTAAAATTAAGGAGGGAATCACCTGGCTTTAGATATTATTGCTAGGATGAATGGATAGAATTTATAGGGAGGTAGATTTGGACTTATAAGAGATTTTTCTAACAATCACAGCTGATTTAATGTGGAATGAACTGTTGATATGAAAGGAGACTCTGATGAGCTTTATTTAAAATACAGTCACTGTGAAAAGTGCAAATAATGCAGAAACACACAAAGGAAAAACAAGTTAAAAAAGAAAAGAAACCCTACTAAAAACATCTCTCTTTGCTTATGTAAAAATATTAAGTGATACCATACTATAGTGCTATTATTAACCTGATTTTTTAAATTAAAATATATATGGAATACCGGACATTTTTCCATGCCAATAAATAGAGATCCATGCTATAATTTTTTAATGGTTGGTCACAGTCCATTATGCCCATGGTTTCCCACTAGG
Organism: Spilogale gracilis; assembly: GCA_004023965.1. NCBI lineage: Eukaryota > Metazoa > Chordata > Mammalia > Carnivora > Mephitidae > Spilogale > Spilogale gracilis. The sequence continues at coordinate 6,247 of PITA01002453.1, forward strand.
TAGGTAAAAGGTGATGTTTGTTTGAGAGGGATGATTAGCTTCTCGACAACTCATTTAAATTCTAAGATTTGAGGACCTCTGATAGTAGGAGAATAAATAAGTCAGGCTTGCTGTGGTTTCTTGTCTCCCCATAGTGTTAGTGTATGCATGATTGCTTAAAAATGGCAGCTGCTGCCATTTCTTCCCTTGCAAGTTTAGACTTAGGTGGCATTACCTGTCCACTAACTTCTAAGCAAACTATCTTCCTGCTTGGTGGCAATTTGGGAGAGCAGAAGCAGCCCTGATTAAACCCTACAGCTCTGCACAGTGCTCAGGGTAGGCAGTTTTGAAGATTCTCTGTGTGGTAGAATAAGTTATTCCTAAGAGGCCCACATGGATTAGCAAATGGACAAAAATATTTAGTAGAAGTCCTGTCGGCCCTATTGACAAATTATTAGAAGTGTTTTGATCTCTTTATTATAGGAATACCCTATGCAATATTGCTTGCTTATCAGCAAAGATTATCTCTAACATAGGTAAGAATCATTCAGTAACGTTTTTTATCTGGTATGCTACATTTTTAGAGTTACCAGATGATGTATATTTTGGTTGCAAAATATGAGCATTAACTTATTCTGGCGTCTTGGCCTCATTATGAGAATGTTTCAATTTTGTAGAAATAATCTATTTGTCCATATATAGTCCGTCATACCTGTTATTCTTCCAGTCTCTATGAAGCACTCCAGATCCATCGGCTGTATTTTGGTATACATGCTAAAGGCCAAACTAACCCAGAGTGTTTTCATGGCAGGTGTTTGAGATGGATATTTCTAAACAGTTACATGCCTATGAGGTGGAATATCACGTGCTACAGGATGAGCTTCAGGAATCATCATATGCCTGTGAGGAGAGTGAACCTATAGAGAAGCTGGAGAGGGCGAATAGCCAACTGAAAAGACAAAACATGGACCTCCTGGAAAAGTTACAGGTAAAGAGATAAAGATTTGCTCAGAAAAGCTCTTGACTGCCCCTGAATACACAGAACTCTACCAGGAATGATAGAGATGTGTCAGGGCATGAACCATCAGCGACAGAGGGTCTGTGTGTCAAACTGTGTCCAAGTGTTCTGGGGCTACAGTTGGACATATCAACCTAAATCTCACTTGGGAGAGAAAATGTACACTCACACAACATTTTAAATGGCAATTCAAAGAATATGTTTAAATACCAATGGAGTGTTACACATATTTAGCTAAAAGTTCAAGGGCGGGGGGGTTGCCTAGGCAAAACTGGGAAAGCTCTGGAGGACTTGGGGCTGCAGCTGGACTCTGAAGGACTGGTGGGAGAAATGAGTGGGGGGTTGGTGTAAATAAGGAAGATGGGCACAGCAGCAGAGGAAGCTTGGGGTCAGTTTAAGATCATATTGGGGAAGGGTGGGATAAGTGTGATGGAGGCAAACCTGCAGGTAACTTTCAGTATCAAGCAGAAGAGCATGGCTTTAGTCCTGTTCAGAGGGAAATCTCTCAATTTTTTTTTTTTTAAGATTTTATTTATTTATTTGACAGAAAGAAACACAGCAAGAGAGGGAACACAAGCAGGGGGAGTGAGAGAGGGAGAAGCAAGCTTCCCGCCGAGCAGGGAGCCCGATGTGGGGCTCGATCCTGGGTCTCCAGGATCATGACCTGAGCCGAAGGCAGTCGCTTAACCAACTGAGCCACCCAGGTGCCCCCCTCAAAGTTTTTAAGCTGTACATTAGAAAGATCAGTCTGGAAACCTTGATGAGCAAAGATTTGCATGGGGAGAGAAGGTATGGAGACTAGCTAGAAAACACTTGCAGAAATCTGGGGACAGTGAGAATTATCTAGAGTAAAATTTACTGAAACAGAAAGAAAAGGAGGCATTTTTGAGAGAATCAAATGAAAACATGTAACACAGAGTCCCTGCCATCAAAGGAGTTTACAATTACTTGGAAATATAAAATACTATGTACTTTTTTTATAAGTGCACATTTACAAATGCGATAAGCAAGTTAGTACAAGCTAATATTCTGCACCAGCAACTTGTATGATGTAAGCTGTGTAGCCAAGGGACAGGGCTTCAAAGTGATCAGTGGAGGGGTGGTTAGAAAGGGAACTTTCTGGGAGATGGGAGTGATGAGTTCTGAGTTGGAGCTTCCAACCTGACACCTGTTCCCAAACCAGAGAATACTAAAACTTTGCTTCTATGTGGTGAGTCCCCTGACAAGAATGGCTAGGAGAGAAAGGCTTAGAAATGAGGGGTCTCCAGAGTAACTGTTCCCAAGGATAGGAACACTGACTTCCTTCAATTCATCTTACATTAGCTCCTGCCCATAGAAAACTGTATACCTATTTAAAGAGCCAACACTCTTTTCAAAAAGAATAACAGTTGGGCATTGTCTCTTATTATTTGATGTTTCCTTAATGGTGATTAATTGAGCCCTTCCTTATTACAGAAAGTGGGTTTGTACCTGCTTTATATTATAATAACTTTTATTAATAGTTACAAATATTTTCATTGACAGTTAAATGTCACCATCACATCTTGGTTCCCAAGTTATGTGGGAACCCCTGCTATCCATTGAAACTGATAGGATCCCAAGTATATGTTTAGAAAACCCTAAATTTCTAGTTGGAGGTGGAAAGCCTCTTTCAGCACCTCTGGGCAGTGTCAGAAATCTGTTTCTCCTTCATCCAGATCCCACTCACTCCAGGGGAGCACAGGAAGGCTCCCACCACTGTGGGAGGCTGATTTAATACTGCGTTTTTATTGCAGTCAGTGAAATGAAATGTATTTTGTTAGTACTACAGTTGTATTTTTGAGAAACTGGGAAATCTCCATGTCACAGAGAGTTCTAAGTATTGGCTTCAAATACTATTTTATTAAGTAATATGATATGATTGGTTAATATATGTAAGGTCTGGCTGCTGTTCTTTTTTTCAGTATTTTTTAAATTATGTTATTCACCATAAAATACATCACTAGTTGCTGCTTTTTTTTTTTTTTTAAAGATTTTATTTATTTATTTGAAAGAGAGAAACACGGCCAGAGAGGGAACACAAGCAAGGGGAGTGAGAGAGGGAGAAAGCAGGCCTCCCGCCGAGTAGGGAGCCTGATGTGGGGCTCGATCCTGGGTCTCCGGGATCATGACCCGAGCCGAAGGCAGTCACCCAACCAACTGAGCCACCCAGGCGCCCCTAGTTGCTGCTTTGATAAGGAATCAGTCTTCAGATTTTTGATTTGGAAGAATTTTGCATTTTTTTTTCTTTCCCCCAAACAGATAGCTCATGCTAAAATCCAGACCTTGGAATCCAATCTAGAAAACCTTCTGACCAGAGAGACCAAAATGAAGTCTTTAATCCGGACTCTGGAACAAGAGAAAATGGCTTATCAAAAGACAGTGGATCAAATCCGGAAGCTGCTGCCAGCTGATGCGCTCGCCAATTGCGAATCACTGCTAAGAGACCTCAACTGCAACCCTAACAACAAAGCCAAGACAGGAAACAAGCCATAACTGAAGAAGCGCCACATCAGCAGAACATGCTCTTAGAATGGTGGAAAAGGGGAGCATCTGGGTGCTGCCAGCCCAATGCTGGACACCGGAGCTGGCGGAACCCCTGGAGTCTGGTGCTGAGCCCTAGTGCCAGAGGGTGGACCTCGCTCTCATTAGAGTACGCCAATCCTCAGCCATTGTACATATGTAGACTGGTTTTTTGTTGTGACTATGTACATAGACATAAAATGGACGTAAAGAGTTCATGCTTTCAGATCAAAAGAGTAGATGTATATTTAGAATAATTTTTTAAATCAAATTTCATGAAATCCACACCAAAGGGAAGTTAAAATGAAATTCCCCTTGGACATGGTGAAATCATTTTGTCTTTGTAGTGAAACAAACTAGAGCATCTTTGTATATTGAAATATACTTGAAAAAAATGAATGTATTTTTTTTTCTCCAAAGAACAGCATGTTTCACTCAAAGGTGGAGAGGTAGAAAGATTTGTGTAACTTTATGTATATCTGTCTTAAAATCTACTGACATTATATATATCTGAGGAAAAGGACTGATTGCCAATTGTGCTCCTATGAGTTTTTCAGGAAGGTGAGGGCCTTCCAAGCCCCGCCTGCTTTGTGCCAACTAGCATGTTTTGTCTACATGCATTTTGAGTCAGGTTAGGTATTTCTTTGGACATGTGTAAGGAGAAAAGCAAGACATCGTAGTGGAGTCTACCCACCCAGCTCAGAGTGAAAGAGAATGTTGCTAATTTTCTAGCAAATTAGACCAGCACTGTTGCTCAAACTAAAGATATAACGCCTCCACAATTTAATTTAGGACGTAAATTATCTAGATCAACTTTCAACTTTTCATTTAAATTACTCCTTACAGTCATGAACAGACTCCTTTTTACTTGGTGCCATAGTTGTGACCAGGATTTGTCATTTTCCCACTTACAAGAGCTCCTAATTTAGTTCTCTCTACTTTAAATGAGAGAGGGAAATTACGATTGGTTTTCTAAAGATAATATGCTGTGTTGACACTTTTTTTTTTTTTTTTTCCAATTGACCGAATCTAATAAGCTCTCAGTCATCTTTCCCTTGTATGTGAAAGTTTGTGAGAACTGTGAAATGTTTAAGAATAAACTGTTGAAATCCACTGGAGAGAAGTAGAAAGTGGCACCAAACTGTTCTAAGATCTACGTCTGTGTTTGAATTCCCAGCTTCCTCATCCTATAGCTTATGAGAAGACATTCATGCATGCTGGGTATATGGAAGAAAAGTAATTTTAAGAGTTCCCATGTAGTTCTCCATTTCAGAGATGATTCTATGATAGTGCCTCTGAAGGTTGATGCAGCATTTTTGCCTTTCCAAACAATATTTTTTTTTCCAAACAATATTTATCATCACTGCTTTTTGCTGTACTTATCACAGATGGATTACTTGGGATAATTTTCTTCAGAGGCAGTTTTTTTTATACACTAGCTAAAGTGAAGTGTAGGATAGAAGGGCAAAGCTATCAAGTTTGGGAAAACCTTAAGGAGCAGATGATAAGCATCTGAACCCCTGCTTATACACCATTACTCAGTGTAAGTAATGATTCTTGCTATAAATCAGCATGTCCTCTAATCCAGGCAATTTTTTAAAAAAGAAAATAAAGTATTAGTTAAGTTAATGTAATTTGTAGTTCTAGGAAATGCGGATTCTAGGTCCCCTATTAAGTTGGGGTCACCAACTAATTTGCTGCTTGGATTCCCACAAATTTCTCTATTTAGTAGGAGAGGTTTTTCCTATGAAGGATATGACAGATGTCATCTGGTTACTGTCTGGTATGTACATTACCTTATGTGTGTGTTATACAGGTGGTAGCCAAAGAATCTTTAAGTTGGGAAAAGAAACTTTTCCTTTCAGTTCAGTTTCAAGTAAATTTTATTCTGGATATTCAAAGTCAGAGTTATGAGTTGTGTTATGGTGTTCAGAGATTAAAGTGTCTTGGATACAGTATTTCTTCTGAAAATGAATTTTCTTTTTCTTTTGTGATTTTTTAAATGTTGTACCAGTTGTACTTACACATTGTTACACCTTCATCCAATTAATGTAATGTCTAGTTCATTTCCAATAAATATATTGCTATGGTTTCCTTGGTGTATTGATTTTTGTTTATAGTAGGAAAGAAGATGCTCTTGGTTGGGGTTCTTTACAAAATCTGCATGGGCTGGCTTATTGTTACTTAAAATTGCTTCAGTGATAATTCTTTTTAATCAAATCAGAAAACAAAGATAATTTATAGAAATATTTATGAAAGTCCATTGTCAGTTACCAGTTTTCAACTTCTTTCCCAGTGGAACTTTTTGCTGTTGAATATAAAAAGAAAAAGATGACCACAATGACAGATTTGCATTCTACTCTTTTTGTTTTCTATGTCTCCTTATAGATAGCAAGGAAGTGAAGAGGATAAGAAAATATAGTTTTTAAAAAATTGGATTAGCTTCCAAATAGTTAAGAATACTTATTGATGGATATGATGTGATGCGTTTACACGTAATATGTATCTTCAGAATATTCTCAAGTTTGTTTATAATCCAATACAAGGGTACTGGTCAGTTGCTAACTTTATAACTTTATATTTTGCATTACAGGTAGTAAACACTTTGAGTTTCAGTGTAGGCTTACATAGTATGTTCTCTGAATGTCCATGTTCACTTACCCATTTTATGACCATCTCACCAATTTGTTTTCACTGTGCCAGATTAAGAATAGGAAATCTGTCATCTAAAGTATTTGGTCCTCTACCATAATGTGTCACTCTTATTGGCTGTGATATATTGTGAAAAGCACTAGATTTAAGGTGGGACGTTTTAGATCTGAGTCTTGGTTCCACCACTTTTATTTATTCATTCAAGAAATAGTTTTTGTAAGCTAAGTTAGATGCTGTGTATTGAGAGGTGGAGAAGATACAGTCCTTGCCCTTGATGCACTTGCAGGCTCGTGGCAAGCGGATAATTAGGAAGCATGAGGATTTATACTGTTACCGGTATGCAAAGTAATGCTGATGAGAATCACTTCATCAGCCTGGACTGGAGACCGGCAGCGCTGGGAATGGGTGTCAAAAGTGTTTGGAGGAAGTGATGCTTGCCCTGAATCTAGAAGAGCCAGTAGAAAGTGACTAAGTTGTGTTAGGAGATGAATGAGAAAGGATGGTATATTTCTGAAATCACAACTCATTAATCCTCAGGTATAGTTAGTGCTCCCATGGGGAAGAGGTAGGAGATGAGTCTCCTGACAAACATGGACTCTATGATGAGGACCTTAGTGACAGAGTTTGGACTCTACCTAGGAGAAATGGGAGCTGGTAAAGTCCAGTAACCTGGAGAGAGAGACAATCGGCTTTGCTGTAGCCTAAACTATAATAATAATAATAATAATAATAATAATAATAATAATAATGTGAAAGCCTGATATAGAGCAGTTGCCTTTGGGGAAGCAAGTCAGTATAGACTTCTGTCTCTCTGACAGAGTTAGTCACTGAAACCTGCTAGTTTATCTGCAAAGTATTCATCCATTTTCCAACTTCTGCCCATTGTAGCTACTTCCATTCATCTTGCTCTGGTGGGTTAAACTGTGATCATTTCCCATTTTGGGGCACAAACTCCTAAGTCACAGATACTGAACTACCTGGCTTTTGTATTGTTGACTTAGAAATGGAAGCAGAAAGTGAGGTCAGAGAGGGAAAGGATCCAGAATAGACAGGGAATCAGCTGGTAACGAAGGGAAAAAGCAATAGAAGCAATGGTCAGTGGGGCTTTTTGGAGTGACATACCAGTTGCTCTGCAAGCCTATTTTCCCATCTACCCATGCCAGTACAGTGTCATTTTCTTGGTGTTCCCCATTATGGAACTAGATTTGTTTTGCTTCAAACCCCACTTCAGGGTGAGCAGCACCAAAGCTTACTCAAATGTGGGTTATCCTCTCTTACCTGGACTGGCCCTCATCTTAGGCAGAGGGACCTTACTGAAACATAAATCTCACCTAAGTTTATCTTCATCTTAAAACCTTTCAAAGGCTCTTCTTTCCTCCCTGGATTATCCAATATTTAAGATGACACATTTGGCCTTCTATGAGCCTGTCCTTGATAACCCGTCTAGCTTTGTCTCCTGCCTCTGGCCCCATCTTATCCCCTCCTCTAGTCAAATGGTTCAAGTCTACCTCCTTTCCTGAAGCAGCTATCTTCTTTCTTTGGACAGGTTGCTCCCTTTCTGGAGAGCTTGAGAGGGTTCCTTTCTTCCTTACTTCCAACGAGCTTACCCCTTCAGAATACCCTTAGGTCTGTGTAATAAGACAAACTGACCACTCTCACTACCACCCTGGGAGTAGTGTCATAGCATTAGTTACCTCAATAAAATATAAAATAAAATAAAATAAAATAAAATAAAATAAAATAAAATAAAATAAAATAAAATAAATAAAAAACAAAGATTCTTTAAAGAATCATGAGATTCTTTAAAATCAGCAATCTTAACTCTCATCTGTTAGGGTTGCTTTAGATAGAACAGCAGCAGGATCTGAGAGCTTAAGCTGTGATTTAATTGAATATATTTGCATAGCTAAAGAACAGCTAGGTTAATCAGAAGAGAATTAATTAGTCTTGGAAAGATAGGAGAAAGAAAACCAGGCAGCTTTGGTAGATCCAGCGGAGGGAACTGTAGCCAAGGCCTGTCCTCATTGTTAAAATGAATACGGGGAGTTCTGGCCTCTAGAATCCAAGTACTCCGGTCCCTCTGACAAGTCTGTCCTTGTAGTGAGGTTGATGTGTCCCCTGTGTTGGACAGATGTCTCAAGCATCCAATTCACTGTACCACCCTTGTTGTTGTTGCTACTACTGTTGTTTTTTAATGTATGCCTTCAAAGCCTTCCATTAATGATATTTTTTTTTCTCTGTCATAGGGGCTAGGCTAGTTATAAAAGAGCAAATATTTAAGTCCCTGTGACAATACTTGTTTTTCTAGAAATTAAAAACAAGGATTCTGAATTTTCAAAATTATAAAATACACAGAACATAAAATTTACCACCTTAACCATTTTAAGTGTATAGTTCAGTGGCATTAAGTATATTCACCTTGTGTATCCATCTATGAACTTGTTTTAAAATCTTGCAAAATTGAGCCTCTGTACCTATTAATAACTTTCCAATCCCCCCTCCTCCCAGCCACTGATAACTACCATTCTGCTTTTGGTCTGTATGAATTTGACTATTCTAGTAACTCAACGTATGTGGAATCATGCAGTACTTGTCTTTTTGTGACTAGCTTATTTTGCATAGCATAACATCATCAAGGATCATCTACGTTGTAGCATGTATCAGAATCTTAAAGCTGAATAATACTGTATTGTATGTATATACCAGATTTCGTTTATCCATTCATCCGTCAGGGAACACTTGGCTTAGATGAATAATGGGATATGTGTACAAATATCTCTTTGGGATTCTGATTTTAAACATCAGTCTCAGAGCTTGGTTTTTGTGAGTCCACCTATGAGAAATGAATCTGTGGTTTGTGTACTGAAGAAATCATATTCTTGTTTTCAAGGCCCAAGATAGAGCAAACTTCATAGAGTAAATGATATCTTTTGGGTGATTTTTTTGGATTATATGTAAAGAACCCTAGAATGTGATGTTGGGCAAACTGGTTTTCTTAATAATAATGCTGCTTCTGCAAACATAGAAGAGGATTTTTTCTAAGAGATACAAAAATACTGCTAATATTTAAGTGTTCTTTTGTAAAGCAAGTCTCATGTGATCTGATATTGTTTCCCTTCTCAAACTGAGTTAATTTGCAAATTCACCAATGCTATTTTTAACAGAACATGATATTGTTCAGAAACAATCATTTCAGTTAAATATACAGATAATGCTCTACATTTGGGGTGTCCCATAGGGCTTTACAAAATGAAATGAGGGCATTTCCTTTGTTGACTTTCACTAACTTGGGCATATTCAATTTTCCTTTTACATTTATGTTCTATTTAGTCAACAATTACTCTGTTTGAATCCTCTCTGTTCCCTAATTTAGCCATTCTGTGGTAAATTTGGTACTTAATAGTGAAAGATCACCACTAGATGTTTAATAAATCTTTAAAGATTATGCAACGAGATCATTCATCAGTAAATTTAATAGAACTTATATTTAAAGTCACAGGGCAAGGCAGGAAGGGATGTACCAGTGACCCAAGTGAATTAGTATGTGTGATTTTCTTCCCCTTTCTCCTGAAGCTAAGCTTATTATCAACCATTTATGCCCTTGGATATATTGTCTCATATTTTAAGTATCAAAAGAATACATTTTATATGCTGTTTCTAAGAAAGGATTGCAAGACATAATACTAGTGCAAATTTGGAAAATATGCTTGCTTGCAACTGTATCTCTCTATTCCTCTCCTCTTCCTGAGCCTGGAGGAAGTAGGCAAAAGAGTTATTAAGAGCACAATCCCTTGCTTTCAAGATAAGACTCCCTGTCACAAACAAAACACCACTTCCTGAGAGACTATACCAATATTCTGTTTGAAGGACTGTTTGAAGGGATGATAGCTGTGCATTTTTTCACTGTGCAGGCTAACTTTTACTGTGACAGGCACACTCAGACAGCATGAGCAAACTCTCAGGCTTTGGTAGGCATTTTATTGAGGTGGGTTGTACATGGCAAGTTACATGGAAGAACTGGGCTCACCTCTGCATTTTTTGACTGATAACCACATGAACTGTTGGTAGCATCTGTGAAACCCATTTGTTACGGCTCTGTAGCAGGGATACTTAGACTACCTCAGAATTCCCTAAAACTTACTCCTCGAGTATGTTAAAGCTTCCAAAAGATACTGTGGGCAAATGGGTTTGAGAGACTATAAATTAAGTAACATTACACACATTTAACTTGGCATGGCTCATTAGGGGGAGCACTGAGCAAGGAGATGGTATCCCCCAGTGTGAGGAAAACAAGTCTGTCAACATGTGGGCCTGCCTGACTGAGTCCTGGCTCCTCTACTTAGCTGCTTGTTGACCTGAGGCCAGTAACCAAACCCATTAAAGCTTAATTTTCTTATCTTTCAAATGATGGGCTTAAGCTATACCTCTAAGGCTCCGTTTAGCTATAAGATTTCTGGGGTAATTGATTTTCCAAAGCTCCAGATAAATTCAGTAAGGTACATGGAAAGAGAATTCTAGTTCTGCTTTTCAGTTTAACTACCATAATTCATCTTCATATCATAGTTGGGTTTTATTTTTTAAATATATACCACATAACTAATACGCCAAGTAAATATATTTTGCCAGCTTTTTTTCTTCTTTCCCTTCCCCCCTCTTTTACTATGTAGTACAAGTTAAGTTGAAACTGTGTGGTTAGCCTTGTTTTCATAAAATTAGATATATAAGTCCTTCCCACCCTCTTCACTATGGGTTTTGGCTGTATCTGTCTTCTTGTCAGTGGGAAGAAGCATTTTTTAAAAAAATTAATTTTTTTAAATTATGTTAGTCACCATACAGTACATCATTAGTTATTGATATAGTGTTCCATGATTCATTGTTTGCGTATAACACCCAGTGCCCCATGCTTTTATTTATATAGACAATCATAAACAGCATACACATCCAACTAAGAGATAAACTGCAAGTTTCTTTTTTTTTTAACTCAAAAAACATTTATTAAAAAGAAAACACTGTATCCCAGTGAGTGTGCTAAGTGCTGAGAACACAGTCTAATGGAGAATATAGACAAGAAGAGCCAGTATAATATAGTGGGATACCTACCATGCTAGATGTAATAAGACAGCGTTATTGAAGCAAATAGGGGGACTAGGTAACCCAGCTTTGTGAACCTAACTTTTTCTAACTAACAATAAAGCAGGAATTTTGGATCTATGGTAAGGAAGACCACCTAAAACAATGGGATGTTTACCATAAGGCCTTGTCTGAGAGAAATCACCTAGATGGGACTAGTAGGAAAACATCCATAGGGCCTGTAAGTCATTTTAGCTTTTGGATGATTATGTATCAGTAATGTACTGTCTCTCAGAAACAGAAATTTGTACGTCAAATCTGGGAAATTTGACGTGCACTGGGAGTTTGGTTGTTAAAAATTTAATTAAAGCATTCCAAGTCTGTTGGGTTTAGTCTTTAAACTGTGACTATTGAAGTACTTATAATCTGCCAATTCCTTCTGGAGGGCTTAGTCATCAGTTGGCCTGATGATTTTGAGCTTGTTTTTCCCTTAAGTGTATGTGACTAAGGCAGGAATGGAAAAATATAATCTTAAAACAGGTTTTGCATCTAGGTTTAAAAAAAAATTAATTAGTTTCAATACTTAAAAGTGTATAGGGATTTATTCAATCATAGATTAGTATGTTGACTGTTATTACAGAACTTTCCACTAGATGACACTGTTGTTTCAATTTGTTTGCATTGATCTTTGCTTTGGAAAGACTGCACACAGTACAAGCTACTTGAAGAAATTCCATAGTTCACCATTCTGCTTCCAGGTAAAATATCTTCAGTATAGGAAGATCTAGCTTATTTAGAAATGCCTTCAGGGGAACTAAGTTTCCCTTTGTAAGATACCTAAAACTTAATTGTCTTTATTGTCAAGAAATTGTTTTATATCAAACCTATATTTTTAATACTGCTGTTTAAACACATTTTCTCTTCTTCTGTTCTCAATGGAGATGAGGAAAAACAGATCATCTTATAATAAGAGTCTCTCAAATATAGAAGACCGACATAAAATTGCTTTTCATCTTTTTTCCTTAAGGCAAAAATAATATAATTTCCTTTAACTTCCATCATATTTTTTCACCATTCATTCTACCTAATTTTTTATGAGATCTGGAATCCAAATTGAATTCAAAATACTCCAAGGAGTTTGGGTTTCTGTTCATGGCTGACTCAACTTGTTACTGTTCCAAAGTTTCAGCAATATGACCTAACAATTATTTCTTGGGTTCTTAGACAAACACAGAATAAAGCTGATATTGGTTTAAGTCACCACCCTTCATTCTAATGTTCATAAGAGATACTAGAGTGGACAGGTGTTCATCAATTCTGACTTATCCTGACCAAAATATTTTTGAATATGCCATGTTCTTTTTCACTTCTGGCCTTTAGTATTCCCATGCCTGGGATGATTGCAACATCCTGTCCATCCTATGTTCTTTTCTCTTGCCTGGCTTATATCATCTTTGGTCTCAGGTTACACATCATTTCCTCAGAGTCATTCCCTGAACCCAGCAGGATCTTGTGTCTCTGAAGACTATGCCATGTATCCCAGCATATTTTCCCTTCGCCTCTTGCACTTCTTTTTTTACAGAGTTTTGCCCTTTAATTATTTGTAAACATCTGTTTCATGTCTATTCTTTCCCCCCATTAGACTCTGTGAAGTTAGAGGTGGGTAAAGTTGGTTGGTTTGTTTGGTTTTTGACACACGGGGCCGGCATACAGTGGGCACATGGTAGGAACTCAGTAAGCCTGTTGTGACTAACAGACTAGTTTCTGACTTATTTTGCATCCTTTTCTTTCCCAGAGAGAAAATAATTCTTGGTAGGGCAATTCTCAGGACTCAGGAGGTAGACAAGAGCATGGCTTATTCAAAAATATGAAAAAAAGTGAGGGGCATAGATGGGGAGCGAGAGAGTTACACACACCAGTTTAGTGAGGAAGGAAAAGCCAGATTTTAGACTTTGTACTATAGGTAACTGCAACTATTGATGGGAATTTAAGGAAGAAAATGATATGATCTGAGGGTGACCATTCACCGGGAATGCTGAATGGTTCATGAGGATGAAGACATGGGTGGTGCTAATTGTAGTAGTAATCTTGACCTTCAGCCTGCTCTTCCTGGCTGGTTGTGACTTCATTTACAGCTGTTATTTTGGAGGAGACTTTACCATGCTTTTGAAGCCTTTGACACAAATGTGGATAACAACAATGATGTCAATAATAACAACAAAATACCTAACATATGTTGAGCACTTCCTGTGCACTAGGCATTGGGTTAGCCACTTTATAAGCATTATATCAGTGATCACACTTTAGCAGGAATAATCACCCAGGGGGCTTCTTGTTATATATGGCTAGGCCCTGCTCTCAGAGTTCTGATTTCATGGGCATGAGGAGGGCTGATAATTTCTGTGTTTCTGACTATATCCTGGGTGATACTGATGCTGCTGGTCCAGAGACCAGGCTTTGACAGCTTCTGCATTATATCATTTAATCATCAAGACAACAGTAAAAGATAAGTATTACTATTATCTCCTCTTCATACATGAGGACACTAAGGCTTTGAGAAGTTCACTAACTTGTCTATAGTCACATACCTGGCAAATGGCACAGCTGTCAAATGCAGATCCTTCTAATTCAAAAGTTGCTTTCCCTAACCCTTAAAATGATGATTCTCAAACTTTGCATGTACCAGAATTACTGCAGAAGCTTTAAAAAAACACCAGGTATGGATTTTCCTTGACTCACGATGAGGTTATTCCCTATAAATCATCCTAAGTTGAAAATACTGTGAGTTGAAAATGCATATAATACACCTAACTTACCAAACCTCATAGGTTAGCTTAGCCTAACTTACATGTTCAGATCATTTACATTAGCCTACAGTTGAGTGACATCATCTAATACAAAAGCTACTTTTAAATAGAGTGTTGGATATCTCACGTAAGGTATTCAACGCTGTACTGAAAGTGAAAAACAGAATGGCTATATGGGGACAGAATGGTCTTAAGCATATTGGTTGCTGGCCCTCTTGATCATGTGGCTGACTGGGAGCTGAGGCTGCTGGCCCTGAAGTGTCTCAAGAGAGGATCGTATCACCTATTACTAGCCCAGGAAAAGATCTAAATTCAAATTTCGAAGTGTCATTTCTAGGAAATGTGTACTGCTTTCACACCATTGTAAAATCAAAAACTCATAAATTGAACTATCCTAAGTCAGGGGCTATGGGACTTGAGTTCTCCCTTGTTTAATGAATCACATCTTTCATGGCAGAATGGGCTACCTGTTGTTTGATAACAGCTTCTCAAGAGATTTTAAAGCCCAAAGATTTTTGGAAACAGAGCATTTGGCTGCACATTCTAATCTCCTCAGAGAGAGAGAGAGAGAGAGAGAGAGAGAGAGAGAGAGAGAGAACCAAAAAACCCAAAACCAAAACTGACTTCTGGTCCCACCCCCAGATATTCTGATTTATTTGGGCTGGGGTGTAGTTCAGGAATTGGACCTTTTACAAGATCCCCAGTAATTTTAATGTGCAGCTTGAGAAACGTGAAAACCACTGCAGTAAGATTCTGCCTCTTGAACTTGACTGTTCATGTTTTTGAAACACTTGAAAATGAATTCATTATGCAAAAGAGAGGTTAAAGCAAGAAAATATTCAACAGCAGGCTTTAGTGGGGAGGAGCTCTGGGGGTAGAAGCCCTGGGTTTAGATTGTTCTGTCATTTACTAACCCTGCTATAACCAGAGTCACCAGAGTCAATTTTTGGGTGAGTCACCAAAAATTTCCTAAGTCTTGGTTTCCTCATATATAAAACAAGAATACTGATGAGACCATAAGCTCCTCCAATGCATAGCATTATTATGAAAATTAAATAAATTGTGTCTCTTTAAAGCTTTATGAATTCTTGAACACTTCAAACAAATGTGAGAGACTACTTTTGCCCTGATTTGAAGAAAGACTTCTCACCAAGGATATATTATAGCCAGCAATAAATGAGCCTCGTTTATTTTTTCTACCTGCAGCAGTCATAGTGCCCAGCTCTTATTCAGGTGTTATGTCAAAAACGTTTCCTTGCATTTTTTTTCTGGCAGGCATAAACACTGACAAAATCTTTTTTATATCATTTGTATGCTTTCCTGAAAGCACCAAATTATAGGCAGGACTAATGGGTTGAGAATGTTTAAGGCCAGTTTATTTTAGTTCGCCTATGACATATCACCATCTGAAAAGCCATCACAGAGGAAAAAAAATCATTCACAGTCTAATTTAAATAATGGCCACATCCTTGCAGTGATGACAGACTGTGACAATTTATAGGTTTTAGATGGCAACTTCTTCACTTTGTAAAAACAGACACAGCTGCCAGTGGACCTACAATTATTGCCACATGCATTTGTGAGTTTTTAAAGGGAAATTGAGTGGACAGCTGCCATTACAACCAGGTAGATTTAGGTAAGTGAATGTATCCACCAAGTGACATTCAAAAAATATATCATCTATGGGGCACCTGGGTGGCTCAGTTGGTTAAGCAACTGCCTTCGGCTCAGGTCATGATCCCGGAGACCCGGGATCGAGTCCCACATCGGGCTCCCTGCTCGGCGGGAAGCCTGCTTCTCCCTCTCTCACTCCCCTGCTTGTGTTCCCTCTCTCGCTGTCTTTCTCACTGTCAATAAAATCTTAAAAAAAAAAAATATATATATATATATATATCATCTGCTTGTAAAGCTTAAAGTTCCTGAAGGCCAACTTCCCATTTGTAAGTTTCTATAATGCCTCCTTGAAAAGAGGTTGACAATAATGCAGAGGGGCAGAAGAAATATCTCTTCCTCATCCTCAGTACCTAAGTACCATCCTGAATCTGAGAAGTCAGAGAGGACAGCCTAGAGTGGCTGGCTCACAGAGAAAAGTAGGGGGTTTAAAATAAATTAAAGAAAAAAAATTCCCTTTGTCTTTTTCAAGGATGAGTTCTCTAACCCTTATCTCCACAGATAGAGTGCTTTTCATGGATGTGACATACATTAACCAGGAAGAAGGGGGCAAAATCTGCACAAGAGGGGGCAAGTGGGATCCTCTGAGTGAGGCATGGTCATTCCTACCTTTGTCCTGAGAAACAGAGGATATTTCCAAAAGCAGGGGTAGGTTATTCTCTTTGCTCTGAATCTAATGGGAAGGTGACAGAGATCTAAATCTGGAATACCAACAGCTATCATTTGTATAATATTCTAAAAGATTAGTGGAATTCCTTTATCAAATTCTATCAAAAGGTACCTTCATTTTGAGTCCTAACTCATGGAAATGCAAAGATTGAAGTATTTTTAAAAATGTTTTTTGAATAATTCACCACTGACCTTCTAATGATGTGATCACTTTCATCTGACTTGACCATTTGACATGCTGAACATCCTCCTTGGCTTTCTTTCCTTCTGTGGCTTTCCTGCCCACAGGCAAAGCAGAAAAGAAGGGAGATTAGATAGTAGTCAGGAAATAAAGTCGCTTCTATATAATATTAATCTGGCTTTTCATGATTCTTTGTTTATTTCTCAAAGATAGTATTTACCAAGTTGTACTGTAATTTATGGTTCTTGCCTATTCAACTATGAAACCCTTGAGGCCTAGGCAATGCATTTTCCAGGATGCATGCACAGTGCCTGGCACGTATTAGTTGTTTGATAAACACTTATTAAATGAATGAATGACTATGTGAATCAACATATAATAAACTGAAGAGAAAATCAGCAATTTATAAGAATATTCATATGTGACTCTGTTTAAAGTACATATATATTTTTACATTTCTACATGTTACTGGTATAGTCACTTTGCTAGAGTGGGTTATGAATATAGTCACATCCCTTTCACCTCAAGGATTTTTGGGGATTCTATAATTTTATTTTAGGAGAAAGTCTGTGGCTTACTTGAGGACTATTTTCTCCCAAACTGTTCAAGAACCACAGGGGCTTATTCAGTCTAGAAGAGTCTGTGCACAATCTGACTCATTCACTGGTGGTCTGTGTCTTCAGTATTCATTGCTTTGATTGATTGGGTCCCCTGATTTCTTGCCTGCCTTGCTCCCCTGATCTTTTACTGAGTTCTTTCTCTGGGTCACACTGTTCTGGGAGTATTACCTCACGAGTCTCTATCCTCTGTTGCAGTGAGGCAGCAATCTGTTGGCTGCTTCAGATATTCATATATGCCACCTGGGGTGCCATGCTCAGAATCTCAAGGTCACTTCTTTCATGTTTACCTATATTCACGTAATAGGTTGGGTCTCAAGGCTCTTCTAGGCTCAGCCACTCGCTGCTGGGACATGCCCTTTCCCTAAACCTCAGGCTCTGTCTTTGAGAGAATGGATTACCCCATAATTCCCTCACCTTCTGGAGCCCTTGTGGTCATTTCCTGCCAACAGGCCATGGCCAGGACCATCCCATATATTCTACTAACACTGAACCTCAAAAGGGTAACTATGACTCTCAGCTTTCTTTCCTCTCAGGAGGCTCCAAGACTATTATGCAAATTTGTCTACCTTTTCCACAAATGCTGACTTTGCACATCAAGAGATGCAGAGAAGGCAGGACTTTGTCAGGGTCCAGAAAATTCTGCTGTATCTTTCCTCCAGGCAATAGGAGCCCACTACCCTTACTTTTATGTGAGTGGGGTCAGTCAAGTGACTCTTCTCTGAAAAAGGAAAATTTGATCCAAGTTGCCTTGTTACATTCATCTAAAGATGCAGGAGTTTTTTAAAATAAATGCTACTGGGGCGCCTGGGTTAAGTGACTGCCTTCGGCTCAGGTCATGATCCAGGAGACCTGGGATCGAGCCCCACGTCGGGCTCCCTGCTTGGCGGGAAGCCTGCTTCTCCCTCTCTTACTCCCCCTGCTTGTGTTCCCTCTCTGGCTGTGTTTCTCTCTGTCAAATAAATAAAATCTTAAAAAAAAAATAAAATAAATGCTACTCTAAAATTTCTTCTCAACACACATATACATATGCACACACATACATGTAAATAAATACACATAGATACTCTTAAAATCCACAGAGACTGTTAACAATAACCATCTCTGGATAATAAGATTGTGAAGTATAACTCCATTTTTAGAACTTTTCTCAAAAAATACATATTTTTGAATATTAAAAGTTAGTATAATAAAGAAATACAAAGCAAAAAATTCCATACCTTTAGAGGAAAAGCTATCAACTACATATGATAACTACATATGCTGCATATCTTTGAAAACAAAACATTACATGGTCTACAGATTTTATCTATTTCATTCACACTCAAGTATAGGTGAGTTTATAAAAATATGTAGTCACTCGCACTACTTGCTTACTTTCTGAAATGCAGGTGCTGGCGACAAGCCACACAATTTAGTGACATTTGCTTTTGTTTGTTTGTTTTTTTAAATGGTACACTGAATACAAGTTTTAACTATATTTCACCCTCCAATTGGAATTTATTATTTTTTAATAAAGCATATAAATGGAAAATATTTTTAAAACATCTATTGCAGAAAGAGAACAAAAGTGTTACCTCCACTTGTGTTTACATATCATTTTACTGTCAATCTAAAATTTTCTAAGATAGATAGCTCATGCACTGACATCTTTTCAGGATGGTTAGCAAAGTCTTTCAGGCAATCTCTTTCATACATTATTATTTAGAAATGCAATTTCTAGCAGTTGATTTAATCTCAAAATACATCCTCAGATCAAAATAACCCTAGAGCAACACTTAACTCTTTAAATGCAAAGCAGAATAAAGAAACACTTTAAACCATTTATTGGTTAATTTGTCATCCATCGGTTACTCTGTCATATAAGCTAACTGATGCTGAAACATTTGAGATAGATAACATATGCAGAATATTCTCTGGCTGAATAAAATTCAAAACTCCCTATATATGTTCAATATGGTGAGAGAGCAGCTCATTTGCCCCTCTGACTTCCATGAAACTGAGTTGTAACAGTGGGGACTGCACAGCTGGGTGGATGAGAAAAATGATTTCATTAGGAAGAAGATTCCAAATTGGAAGCGAGTTGCTTTTACAAATTTCATAATAAAAACTGATTTTTTACTTTCCATGTGCTTATTCTGCAAATGTTTAGTGCATTTCTGTCTGCTAGGTTTAATTTTCTAATTTGGTTCTGGTATGCATGTGAAACTGATCTGAATAAATTAAAGGAAGTTTGGTAAGTTTTTTTTCCCCCCCTTGTATTTTTTCTGGGGGGAGGGGGGAGGGTCATGGGATCGCTCAGTCATAGGAACTTCATTACCCTCCACAGGCTATTTGCAGTCAAATGTCACAGAATTCTGTGGGTGAGACATGTCTTGCATTATGCCATATCTATTATATTATTTCGTGATTCAATGAATCATAGAATTAGGGATTGTTTTAGTTGGCTGAGGACAGTGGTGGGAAATAGGGTGCACAAGTCAAGCAGTGTTCGGGAATCAGCCTGGAGTTTTTTTTTTATCAAAAGCCGTATGACAAACTCCCTCTTTCTGCACCCCTAATCTCCCCTCAGTGACAGTAGGGAAGAATGTATCCCAAAGATGGGAATGTATGTATTTAGAAAGACTTCTGATAGGATCCTCTGCCTGAGAAACAAAATTTCACATTCACGTTGAAAAAAAAGATGAGAAAACAAAAAAAATGAGAAAAGAAAAAAATGAAAAAAAAATGAGAAAAGAGAAAAAATTGCAGAGAGGTAAAGTAACATCCACATCAACGCTGGTATTGAATTCACAGGCCGCTACCTAATTCACAGGCCATTTCTCTTTAAAACCTATTGACAATGTTACAGTAATCCCCGCCTTATCCCCGGGTGGTGCCTTCCAAGACCCCCATCAGTGGCTTGCAAGCACAGTGAAATATTAAGAGTAACTAATAATAATACTGAACAATTATAACAATATACTATAATAAAAGTTATGTAATGTGGTCTCTCAAAACATTTTATATATTGCACTAACCTTTCTTCTTGGAACGATGCCAGATAAAATGCCTACGTGCTGAGATGACGTTTAAAGTAAATGACGCAGGCGCTGTGACGTCACGTTAGTCTATTGTTAACCTTCTGATGATTCGCCAGGAGGATCCTCGCCTTCTGAATGGTGGTTCTTGTGGTTAACGAAACTTCAAGAGTGAAACTACAGATGAGCGGGGCTGCGCTCGATGAATTTACATTGGATTAGCAGACTCGGGAACTCCTCAGGTGAAATTTGAACCTGGCCCTGGACGCTGAGCGCAAGAAGAGACTGGAGAAAGATTTGGGAGGTGGCAGGTTTAACAAGAAAGGGAAATGATGAAGGTGGCTTGTTTTGAGTACCATCAAGACAGAGAATTCCACCCCTGCCTGCCAGTATCTGACGAATTTATAGACAGGCCTTCACCGGGTTCGGTTGGATACGGTTCAAATGGTTGCAACGACCTGCTGTTCTCTCAGAGTTGCGTCAGTGTGGCGGCTCCGAGTGTGGACGCCCACAGTACATTCCAAGGCTGGGGGAGGAGAGGAGCCTCGATGCCTGGGTCCGGAATGCCAGTCAACTACCGGTCTCCTTCTCTCGATGGTCTCTTCTCACAGTGTATCTTCCAGGTAATCTCTTCCATGTAGTCTTATTCAGAATCAGTAGATAGAATCCAGGTGTTGATGGAATGATGTTGGTTCTTTCCTGATTTATGAAGGCATTGGGACAAGCTGTAGCACATCCAGATGGAAACAGGCCTCAAATTGAATTCTTTAGCAGGAACCGTTCATTTGGGTTTTCCTCTTATGGCATCAGCATCTAGTCTTGACAGCAAGAGTTGACCGAGTTCCTGTATCTTTATTTATATAAATGTCCCTAGATAGGTTGTTTAAAGTAGATTTTTGTGAATATGATAAAAAATTAAATTGTGAATTCACGAACTCAAAGTTATTGATTGAGACTTTTTTCTCCTTTTACCTTATCGATAATAAATATATAAAATATGTACCGACTATGAACAGTTTATAGTGAACTTTAATATTAGCTTCCAGTTTTTTTTTTGTTTTTTTTTTTGTTTTTCACTAAGTCAGTGCTGGCAATACTTAGTGAGCCTAACAAAGAATAACTGGTCCGGCCAGACTCTTTTTCTTTCTGACTTAGTAGATGCTTTCTGTAGATTCATTACTATCTATGGTGGACTGGCTGCTTCAGCACTCATAAAAGTTGATCTTTGCTCATGCACTTGTTCAAGGTATAATATCTACATATTAAATCTACTTCAAGTCCATTGATTTTTTTGTGTAATGCATTGTAAATGCAGGATGCATGCCTAACTGTAAAGTATTGGGAATATGCTGTCTGACTCCTTAATCTGATACTCAATATTGGTGTTCTTTGTCTTCTGCAACCTCTCTGCCAAATTTATTGAGTTTAATTTATTGAGTTTGACCTTTTTGGGTGGGAAGAACTTCTTTCTGCATAAGGTCTTAAACAGAAAATGAATGTCTTATTGTATTAAAAGAAGAAATGCACTTCCAACGCAACACCTGTAAAATATACCAAAGAATGGAGATGTTCTTATTCAGACATTTTGCATCCAGTAAGTATTGGCTACACAGCAGCATTCTCTCTGACCTGTACCCTCCAATATGAAAGTCCATTCACTGCTTCCATTATCCGAGACTAGTACTGACCCATAGAAATAAATGTAGGCTATATATGTTATTTTACATTTTCTGGCAAGCATTTTTAGAAAAAGAAACAAGTAAAATTCATTTTAATAATATATTTTATTTAATCCAGGATAGCCAAAATACTATAATTTCAACATGTAATCCATATAAAAAGTATTAATAAAATATTTTGCGTTCTCTTTTTCTTACCAAGTCTTTGACATCTGGTATGTATTTTACATTTAGAACTCATCTCAATTTGGTTGTTAACTACAGACTTTTCATTGGGAATACTTGATCAGCATTCAGATTTGGTAAAATTTATACTTGAAAAGTGGATTCATATATCCAAGCTTTTCCAAAATACTTAGAAGTTTTCCAGTAATTAAATTGAAACTGGAAAAGTAATTGTTCTCTTATATTCCCATTCATATTGACAAATGGGTTCATTTTTTTTTTAAAGCATCGATTTGATTTTGAAGCAAGAATGAGTTTTGGAATTACATCTGTCCAACTTAAGTAAATTCACTAACTCTTGTGTCAATTCAGTATTGTTAACAGTGAATTCAAAGGGGTATGGCGTAAATTGAAAAGCAATTCTAAGTTTATCAATACCAGCAAAGTGTTCTTCCATTTTTCTTATAGTTCTCACAATCACATAACACTACGAATTATAATTAATATGTTCTGCGCATTGATTCTTGTTAGACATATATGTGAAATTATTACTTATATGTATTATGAAAAAATTTAATTTTAACATAAATTTTTGCACTTGTCTAGGTAAGTCACAAATCATCTTTCTCTTTCTTTGGCGTTTAAATTTAGCTCATTCCTATGCAGTGTGATGTCTATAAAGAATCATAAATCACATTGCCCCTTTTTGGTTTTGTTTATTAAATATTTGGCAAATACTCCCTTTGTTTCAAGAAAATCTTGAATAGGAGGTCACAGTACAACAAATTTTTGTAAAATGCTTCCATGAGTTGAACAAACAGCCTTGGCCAAGAACACATGATTTTTTAATCTATTGGTACTATTTATTTTAATAATTGTCTTAACTGACAATGATTAATCAGTTGCACATGTTTACTAAATAATTTTAACAATTGTATCTGTGACACTTTTTATAAAATCCACTTAAGAAAACTGAACGTGCATATTTTCAACATGTATTATACCATGGAATAAGCAATAAGAAGGGAAATGTCAATCTCTTGTTTTAAAACTTTAATAAATATAGGGTTTTGACCTAACCTAGATAGCATATCATCTCTCATGATAGCAATAATTTTTTTTTCTATCTGGCTGAAAGCCTTCTTTGACAGATGTAAAAGATGAAAAAAAAATCTATTGTATGAGTTTGGATTTTAGGCTGCAAATTGACAACATTTCTTTTCCCATAAATTTGGGAGTTGTTCAAGACAAAAGCACTCTTGGGGAACTCATAAAGAAATATGGCTTTAAATATTATCCATAAGCTGATGACTTCCACAAACATATTATGTTTACCCCTAACCTCTTTCCTGAATTCTAGACTTGAATATCTAGTGTCCACTGAACATTTCCAAATTACTGATTCTTCTGCCAAACTACTTATTCCCTAGTCTTCAATAAATGATAACTCTAGGCCAAAAAAATAGGAAGTTATTTTTAATTCCTCTCTTTCCTTCATATCTAATATTCAGTCTGTTAGAAAATTCTGTTTGATTCTACCTTTCAAATGTATCTTAAATAGGACAGTTTCTTAGGAACTCATTGTTACCATACTAATTCCACCTGATCTCTTGTAAAACCTTCTAGATAGTCTCCTTGTTTCCATTTTGTAACTTTTATAGTCTATTTTCAGTACAGCAGTACTTCAGATTGTTCTGTTTCTCTTCAACATCTCTTGAGTGGATTTTCCTGTCATCAAAATAAGGCCAAAATTCCTTGACTTACATAACCTTGCTCCCACCTTCCTTTCTGTCCTTAACCTCCTACCATCTTCTTCTGTTGCTCATTTGCTCCTTCCCTAGTGGCTTCCTTGCTGTTCTTCAATCTTAGCACACCCACACCTAGCACACCCACACCTTTGCAAACCTATTATTCCCTCGGTCTAGCACACTCTTTTCCTGATAGCCAATAATTTATTCCTTCAGTTTATTCATGACTCTGTTCAAAAGTCACTTTATCAGAGAAGCCTTCCCTGAATACTCACCTCGCATATGTTACTCTGTGCCCCCTTACCTTGCTCTATTTTTCTTATAGTACCTACCACATAATATATATGTTTTGTTTTTGGAGGGTTATACCTGTCTCTCCCTCTAAAGCATAAACATCAGGAGAGCAGGGTATTAATTCATTTATTACTGCTCTTTCTTCAATGCCTAGATTGAGCATTGAGCAGGTAAGACACTCAATGAACAGTTATTAAATTTATAAATGATTTACTCTTCTGTTAAAACTCAGTTGATATATCGAAATCTTGGACTATCTGTTTTCTGTAACTCATTTGTTTGTGGTATGGTGGCTAAAATGCATAGGAAAGAAACTATGCCATCAAAATCTCCAGCTATTACTTGGGTTTTATGCTGCAGACATTTTGTAGTAAGTTCACAACCATTCAATGAACATAGGCCAATGTCTCCTACAGTTTTGGAGGATGACCAAAGTAGGACAGATTCCTAGTTTCTGGAGAGTTTTTTCTATTAGTTATTGTTCATTGTCTTTAGCTCAGTCTTACTTTTTCTGCAACAAGCTCCATCTCCATCTGCAGGAAAATACCAGGCTTCCAGACAGTCCAGGGACTTTCCTATCCCAGCACTGGTACATATTTTATAGTTAGTAACTTGAGTGTGCAAAAATATAACTTTATTATCTATAAAATTTTATGTTCAGGCCCTGAACTTCCAATCTGAGCATAGCATAAAATTCAATCTAGTAACCTGATGGGAACTTCTGTCATATTCTGTGATTTCTCAGTCACCTCAGACTTAGGTTTTATTCACCTTTCCCCATGAACTTGAGGCTACACTGTATGGTGGCAATACAGAGCACAGTGGTGGAGGGAGAAGGGTTGCCTCTTCTCTGTGCTGACTCTGTCCTATGCCACCTTATGACCTATTCCTCTGGGCCTTTAGCACAGGCAATATGGATTGTTTTCTTGAATGCATACTGAGATGAGACAGATACTGGTTGGGCTCTCCTCAGCTCCTTTCAGACAACAGTCTTTTGGCATGAACTGTGCTTGCTGGTCCTCAATAGGAGGACCATATCCTTGCTGCAGCCGTCTGTGGGAGCCTCCTCTTGTTTTAGCTCCAGTTTAGCCCTTTTGGCTTAATCTCTCTCATTAAAAGTTTAGGTTTTGAATTTGTACATCTTATAAAATCCAAAGCATTGTCTCTAACTTTCCCATGCTTAGATAAGCCCTCTGCTATTCTACTCTTTTTTTTTTTTTTTTTTTTTAAGATTTTATTTATTTGACAGAGAGAACAGGGAGCCCGATGTGGAACTTGATCCTGGGTCTCCAGGATCATGACCTGAGCCGAAGGTAGTTGTTTAACCAACTGAGCCACCCAGGCGCCCTATTCTACTCCTCACTGTACAGGTGAGGAATCTTTCTGTGGCTTGCTGTTTTTTTGAATGATAACTGAGAACCATCACTCAGGTTCTCTCTCTTTTTGAATTCTTTTATTTAAAAAAGGTTCCACTGTCCTTCCCCTAACTGTAGCCCTGGCATTTCACTTGAAAGAGCAGAGGCTTAGAATATTTCTGGATTTTTCTAAAAACTCTACTTCTGCTCAGTTCAGAGGGTCTTTTTCATTGTACAGGGTGGATACAGAAGATGTGTATTGGTGCTGGCTTGTTGGGAAACATTGTCTAAGATGTGAAAGTGGGCAAAGGGGACAAATAAATATCCTTTCTGTGGTGTAGGGGACATTGTCTAGAGGAGTGGTTCTCATTTGGCAATGTCTGGAGACATTTCCCCCCGTTTTATTGAGATGTAGTTGACATCAGCACTGTATAATTTTAAGGCCTATAACATAATGGCTTGACTTTTATATATTGTGAAATGATGATCACAATAAGTTTAGGTGATCTCACATACATACAGAAGAAAAAAAAAAAGAAAGAAAATTTCCGTTCCTTGTGACTAGTACTTATAGGAACTACCTGGAGATATTTTTGATTGTCAGAAGTGTGTGAGGCATGTGCTACTGGCACCAAGTGGGTAGAGGCTCAGGATCCTGTTAAACATTCTACAACACATAGAGCAGGCTCTCACAACAAATAATTATCCAGCCCCAACTATCAATGGTGCCAAGATTGAGAAATGATGGTCTAGTGAGTCCTAGGAGGATTGTATGATTTATAGGTGTGTGCCTCTTTGATTGCCTTTCTATTGACTAGACTATTTTACGTCACTGTAGAGGAAGAAGTTAACTTGTTAAAACACCATTAGTAATGCAAATAATTCTTGTCCACAGCAATGCAAATGAATTTTGATGACTAGAGATACTGTTAGTTTTCACTTATTAAAAAATGTGACCCCAGATATTATATTTTATTGTCCTATAAGATAATAAATAGTTTTGCATCTATTAGCAAATCTATTTCAGCATTCCTGATTGCCTATAATATAAATATATATAGATATATACACACACATCTGTCCTTCAAATTCTCTACTAGTTTCTTCATTAATAAATGAGTTGAATACAATTTTTGACACATTCTAACTTTATATTGGCTTGAAAGTCATTTTCTTAATATTTTAAAAATTATCGTTTACAACAACAAGTGTTGGTGAGGGTATGGAGAAAAAGGAACATTCTTGCTGTTGAGTGGAATGCAAATTGGTGCAGCCTTAATGGAAAACAATATGAAGATTCCTCTAAAAGTTAAAAATAGAACTACAGTCCAGGAATTGCCCTACTGGCTATTTACCAAAGGAATACAGGAACATGAATTCAAAAGGATACACACAACCCTATGTTTAGCTTTATTTACAATAGCCAAACTATGGAAACAGTTCAAGTGTTCATTGATAATTGAATATATATGTATATATTGTATATAAAATTCGGCCATAAAGAAGAATAATATCTTGCCATTTACAACAACATGTTGTAAATGCTCAGTGAAGTAAGTCAATCAGAGAAAGACAAATAATACCATGCGATTTGATTCACATGTGGAGTTTAAGAAATAAAGGAATTAAGGAGAAAAGAGAGAGAGATAAACCAATAAATAGACTTTTTTTTTCAAGATTTTATTTATTTATTTGACAGAGAGAAACATGGCCAGAAAGGGCACACAAGCAGAGGAAGTGAGAGAGGGAGAAGCAGGCTTCCTGCCAAGCAGGGAGCCTGATTCATGGCTAGATCCTGGGACTCCAGGATCATGACCTGAGCCAAAGGCAGATGCTTAACAACTGAGCAAGCCAGGCACCCCACGAAATAGACTCTCTCTCTTTTTTTTTTTTTTTTAAAGATTTTATTTATTTATTTGACAGAGAGAAACACAGCCAGAGTGGGAACACAAGCAGGGGGAGTGAGGGAGGGAGAAGCAGGCTTCCTGCTGAGCAGGGAGCCCGATGTGGGGCTCGATCCCTGGTGTCCGGGATCATGACCTGAGCCGAAGGCAGTCGCTTAACCAACTGAGCCACCCAGCTGCCCCTAGACTCTTAACTGTAGAGAACCTACTGATGGTTACCTGAGGGGAGATGGGTGGGGAGGATGAAGGAAATAGTGGATGGGGATTAAAGAGTACACTTATATCATGATTAAAAAAAATAAAATAAGGGCACCTGGGTGGCTCAGTTGGTTAAGTATCTGACTCTCAATTTCAGCTCAGGTCATGATTTCAGAGTTGTGAGATTGAGCCTCATATTAGGCCCCATGCTGGGCATGGAACCCGCTTATGATTCTCTCTCTCTCCCTCTCCCTCTGCCCCTCCACCATGCTCATGCATGCTCTCTCTCTCTTAAAAAAACTGAACAAAACAAAAAACCCAAAGTAGAATAAAATAAAATGATTTAAAAAGTTAACTGCCCTTATCTAAGAACTAGTATTGAAAATCTAAGAACTAGTATTGAAAATGAATTTAAGCACAAACTCCATTCATCAGTTTATTGGGATCAATAAATACTTCATATACAGTTCATTACAAGAAAGAATTTCATCTTTTTAAACTAGCCTTTTTGCCATATTCATACATAATGATTTAAAGAATTCTCTAAGAGGAGTGTGAAGTAGAGATATCTTTATTTAATGGTCTTCAAGGCCTGGAGCACAAATAAAAAGTCCCTTTCAAATATTTGTCTTAAATCGATATGGTTACATTTGTTTTTAGGGGTTAAGAACTTGTTCTTTTCTTCCTGGGTTCTAGGCTGATATCTCTAAATTGTGGGGGTCTCACTTTTGGGATTGGGGTGAGTTTAGGTGAGTCAGATGAGGCCCTAGGAGGTCTTTTTTTTAAAATTTTCATTTATTTATTTGACAGAGAGAAACACAGCTAGAGAGGGAACATAAGCAGGGGGAGTGAGAGAGAGAGAAGCAGGCTTCCCGCAGAGTAGGGAGCTTAATGCGGGACTCGATCCTGGGACTCTGGGATCATGACATGAGCCGAAGGCAGTCACTTAACCAACTGAGCCACTCAGCCACCCCCCTAGATTTTTTTTTCAAACATGACTCTAACACCAATATTCACCCCTTAAACAGTAACAGTTGCTTAATATCAACAAATATCGAAATTCACAGATTCCTGATATTTCACATATTTTAAAACAGTTTGACTTAGAATCCAAATAAGGCATATATATGGCAATTGGTTGAGATGTCTTTCAAGTCTTTTTTAGTCTAAAGTTCCTCCCCAACATCTCTTTTGATTTTCCTCCTAACAAAATGTGATCATTCATTGTGTAGAGTTACCTATAGCCTAGATTTTATTGATTACATCCTTGTGCTCTTGTTGCGGTGCTTCCTGTAAATAGGTTAATTCTAAAGGCTTAATCAGATGCAGGTTTGATTTTAGGGGTGCTGAGGGGCAAGAATACATCATTGATGGTGTTGTGTATTTCCATTAAGAGTCTTAAGTGTCTTGTCTCTTTTTAGATCTTTTTAGATGTTAGCAACCATACATTATCACTGTTCTAGGTTGATTTTTAGTTTTTTAAATAAAGGATAAGCCTTGCATTTTAAATAGATACCAGCCTCATTTTCTCTTAGACTTCTTCTTCACCTCTCCTTTGGTATGTTTCATGGCTGTGGGTGGTGGAGTATTAGAAAAGATTTCCCCAAGGAGGTTGACATCTCTTAAGGAGGAGGGAATTCAGAAAGTGCACAGGCAAGAGGACATGAACAAGTGTGAGTCTTTTAGTAGATTGTGAGGATGCTCATGTGCTTGGAGTACAGTCTGAAAGAAAAGATGGGGAATAATCTTGGGGAGAATGTGGATTGTGGCCACACTAGAAGGTTCTGTTATAAGACATTTCTGCAAGTTCTTAAGTCAGTGATTAGTTGAGATTTAATTCTAGTACTCTGCTAGTACCTGCACACGAGTCCCTAAAAGAGAAAGAACTCCCCAGAGGGGAAAGCAGAAACACCACCAGGCCTTCCACCTGCTTTGTGTTAATGTCTCATAGTGTGCTCCTTCCCGTGCCTTCCCAGAGAATGAAACAATGAGCGTCAGGTCATCAAAGGAAACATTCAAGTAGAAATCAAATTCAACTTTGCTGTTTTCAAAGTCTTTGCTACTTTTGGCAAGAGAATAATCAAGAACCTTCAGACCCCTCACCCTTATTGTGGGATGGGAGAAGGCAAAATCAGACATGCATCCATTATATTATTTTTCTTGTCATTTTAAATTACTGGGTGGCAGTTTTGAAATACTGTACATGGCTAAATATGGCTTGAAGTAAATACCATGTCTGATGCTGGCAGATAGTAGGTTTCTGTGAGCCTGAAGCATGCAATTTTTAAACTCTCTTTTTTCTTCTCTTCCTTCTTGTGGTGGAGGGCCCTTTTTTCACCTAAAAAATATGTTTTAAGAATACAAGCATATAAAATATATTTTAAAATCCCATCTACATGTAGGGTTTTTGCTTTAGTCATTTCTTTTCTTTTTCCTTTGACATCATTTCAGTCACTATCTTAGCTTTTTCTATGCCCTGCTGATTACTATTTTTGTCTCCTTTGATGGTTTTATTTTCCCATTTGTCTTCTTTAAAATATAACTCAGTGTTTGGAAAGCAATACTTCATTCTCCATCATTTCTTTTTCTGGATATCAGGACCCCTAATTCCCTCTTCTATGTGTAGATCTGAAGTCTTCGTAGATTCAGTGCTAATCCTGGACACAGAAGTCTCATGTTTTTTCTTATATATTTTACAAATATTTTTTATTGGAGTTCTTTTTACTTATTCAATCACGTTAATTGAGGACTTACTATATGTGTCAAGTTTTGGGAATTTATAGTAGAACAGGAGAAACAAAGTCCTGGATATCATGGCCATGAACCGCCCATATCTGAAATCAAATCCACTACTTTTTCCCTTGGATGTGCCAATTTCTCTCAGCCTTGAAATTATTCATTTGACCAGAAACCAGATTCTAAAACTTATTTCCTTTCTTTCCCTTGACATCTTCCTAAATTCAGTTGGTAAACAATTCTGCTCACTCCAGCCAACAATTTCTGTTAATTTTCACTTCTCTTTGCCATTTTTACCACAATCCCCGTGGTCTGGATCTGTACACCTTTATCTCAGGCTTACCGAAACCTCTTTATTGATCTCTCTTTCCCTTCTCTTCTCCAATAAATTTTGAACTTCAGCTTGATTGTTCAACTGTATTGGTTTCGTTGTGTCAGTTTCCTTTTCCAAACAACCAAAGGTGCTAACACCTAACTTATAGCAACATTTCCCAAAGAATTGTTCTTGTAAAATATGTTAATTGCCTTTAGCACAAATACAGGTGTCATAGATTTGAAAGCACTGGGGTTTAAGTAAAGCAAATTAGCTGTGGGGCTAGTAGTATTCACTGTGGAACTTCTGTGAGCCTCTATTATATTTGAAGAGATGTCGGTTATGGGGTTCCCATTTCCCATACTTAGCTGGCCATAAAACACTCCTCTTGTCGCCCCCACAGTGGGTCTCCTGGGATTATTTTTGGGGGATATCAGTTTACAAACTGCTGATCTGTGATGCGTACCTTGGATTGGCCTTCAAGTCTTTCACAGATCTGATCACCATGTCCTTTTATAGCCTTTCTTCTAATGCTTCCTTGTATGAGTTTCCTTCGGTCTGCAGGACCAATTATATACCTTCTTTCTTCATTTTTGTCTGCACTGTTTCTTTCTCCTACAACTCCGCTCTGCTTCTTCTTCTTGAGAGCTCACTCATCATTAAAGGGAACCATATAGACGCAAAGGGAACAACAACAACAACAACAACAACAACAACAAAAACAGAGTCGAACTTGTCTTTGGAATACTGTGAGGAATGTGGCTGACAAAAGGGGAATGAAGAAGGCAGATTCCTAGAAAGGGAAGAGGCTGGTATCACCAATACCTTGGAAGCCTCTGGCGTGGTCAAGGATGAGGGAGAGGAGGAAGACAAAGTCTGCTCACTCACCTGGGAAAATGGAGAAGCATGAAAAGCCCCATGCATCCAATGCCCAGGTTTACACCCAAGACCCAGGTAGCCTGGCTTTCTGGGAGAGCCCTCTGCCAGTGATTCAGGAGAAGGAAAAGAGCTTAAAAGAACTCTGAGGGCTATACAGTGTGGGTGCCTTATGAGTCTTTTCTTGCCGAGATGGTGGAAGGAGCAGTGCTGCAGAGGGTGGACAGGAAATATAAGGTGTTGGTAAATGAAAGGGCAGCAGATCTGGGTAGCAACAGAAACTGTGATGGAGGAAGAGGTACTCACAGCAGCCTGGACTGCTCTTGGAGTTTTTAGCAGCTGATAGATGCATCAGAGAAGTCTGTGTGCTAAGCTCAGTGGTAAGAGGGAAGTGCTGGTGTAAGGTGGTAAAGAGACAGTTGGTTCCCTGAGTTCCTGGGTGTGGGCTGCAGCTGTTTTGTTATTGATTTACTCCTCAGTGCACCCACAGGCTGGTGTTACCATGTAAAACATTTGAGTAGTACTTCACAGTCTGAAAAGTGTAATTGGTTTACATTACAGGTAACCCCTGCTTTTGAAAGTTTGCTTTATGCCATTTCTGTTTTACGAAAGACCTACTTTACTGTTTTTTGCTAACCAAAAGAAATCTGAAGAGGATTTTGATTTTCAGAAATAAAAGCAAAAAGCAAAAATAGTATTCAGCATTTATTCTGCAGGAGACCTCATAGAGATAGCTTGAACCCAAGCAGCAAGAGCAGCGGCGCCAAGCTCCTTCCCTAGGACCCATACCCAGCATCTTCACCTCAAGCCCCCAGAGCTCTGAGCTGTGTCTGTGAGCAGCTATGTTTATCTCAATTTATTTTGTGCATCTGCTAGCAAGATGTGTCCTAAGGTATCAGAAAAGCCAAAGAGAGGCTAATTTTGGGGTCTGGGAATGCTCAAAAACTTTTTCATATAATTTGATGATAATTCCTTCTTCACTTCAAGCCTTTCCAGCTTATGGAAGGTTTCAGATTTTGGATAATGGGGGAAACCTGTATCTCCATTCTTGCCAGCTTCCTGTAGGTCAACTCTGATTTGCAGGCAGGTAACTAGGGAGTAAAAGGAAGGAAGCCTGAGCAGAGAGAAGAGCTCTGCACCTGGGATGGCTCTGGAAGATTACAGGGACTGGGGCAGGAACTTGGACTTGAATGTAGTCTCTCCCTATCAGCTGTGAGTTGCTCCCTCCCCCTCTCCATCTAAGAGCTTTGTCTTTGGGCAAGGGCAACTCCCTTAGGCTTAGGACAATCTCTGGAGTGGAAACTCTGTGTGAGCTGTCAGCCCCAGTTCTCTCAGCCAGCTGAGGAAACTAAGGAGTGCTTCTGTCTTACGGGGGAAGGGGGCAGATCTGGGCAGTGCACCACAGCACCTACCATATCCTGTTATCCTTGGATTAAACTTTATAGAGGATCCTCTTTTTATGGAGGAGAAAATGGAGGCCCAGAACTATTAGGGGGAATTTTGTAATTTTATGTAGCCATTAAATACCCAATAAAGCCAGCAACTACTCAGAATTAGAGTTCAGGACTTCAGAATCCAAATCTAGTAGTTGTCCTGCTGTACCCTGTGGTACGGGGTTCACCTCTCCTGTAACTCCAAGGCTACCTCCTCCAGCCTGGGTGTGGCCTCTGCGGGTCGGAAGGGAGCTTGCACTTTTGAAGCACTTTTATTTGGTACCACGAATTGGTAATTATATTCATACTTATATTTTATCTGTTGGGAAGACTGAAACAAAGGAAACGTCTCTTGTAAATGTGGCAGTATGGTGGGTTTACCACTTAAAGAGGCCTTAACCTCTGGGGAGAAGTTCTCTTTCTTTATCTTTAAAAATTAGTCATTTGAGGGGCGCCTGGGTAGCTCAGTGGGTTAAGCGACTGCCTTCAGCTCGGGTTATGATCCCGGAGACCCGGGATTGAGTCCCACATCGGGCTCCCTGCTCGGTGGGAAGCCTGCTTCTCCCTCTCTCACTCCCCCTGCTTGTGTTCCCTCTCTGGCTGTGTTTCTCTCTGTCAAATAAATAAAATCTTAAAAAAAAAATTAGTCATTTGATGAGCCTCTTGTCATGCTGCATTAAGAAATGTCTTCATTCTCTGTATTTATCTGTTAAGCTGTGCCGTTCAGAGATCCACCTGTACTCCTCACTTTCTTAGAATATGTGGCTTTACCTCAGTTACATATAGGATAGAGGTAGACATTCCTTACCCTAGCAGATGCATAGATGCAAGAGACTTGCAAATTTCTTTTCATAGGTTGGTGGTTACCTGACTGATTCTGTATTAAAGACAGAACCTATGTCATGTCTTTGGAGTCTCCTAAGATGGTCAGTGTTTTGGGTGCATGCTAAGGGTCATGAGATTCCAAACACCGCGAAAAGGGAGGGAAGGACTGCAGAAGACAGTAATTTCTGAAGTTTAGGTGTGTTTGAATCCTCTTGCGCTTTTGATAATAGCCTTTCACCCCAACAATTACAGTGATGCAGAAAGCCCAATAATTGGGAAAGGAATATAAAATATTGTCCTAGAGGATAGGGTTTCCTGTGACCTAAGTTAAGTTTTGGTCAGTAATGTACCCCATGAGCTAGGCTGCCTTCTCTTGTGGAACGTCTTGAAGATAATTAAACTGTCTAAACTCCCAGCTTGATCTTTGCTTAAATCACCCCTGGTGACTCTAGAGGCCAAAACTAATGACAGAGCATCCCAGAACTGGGGACACATTATCCACTGTTGTTTTATAACTTTCCTGAGGGCAGAGACTGTGTCTTTTGCATTTATATTCCCTACACATAAATTTCTCTGCAACAGTAGTATGCATAAAAAAATTGCTTGGTGATCTATTGAAATGTAGATTCCAGGTTCTCCCTGTACCTCTTTTCTTTGGAATCTACTTTCTATTTTACACCCAGGCTATTATGTCAAAGTCTCTTGTCACTTAATATGTGCTCTTTAATGTATATAGAGTACAATTCTTACTGCTTTCTTTGCCCCTATTTTTAAAAATAATGGTTTATTTTTTTTAAATAAGTTTATTGAGATATAATTCTTACTATACGTTTACCCTTTATGAAGTCTACGTTAGTGCTTTTTAAATCATCACATTTGTGCAAACATTACCACTGTCTAATTCCAGAACATTTTTTTTCCTAAAGGTTTTATTTTTTTTTCTAGGTAATCTCTATACCCAGTGTGGGGCTTGAACTCACAACCCTGAGATCAAGAGTCATGTATTCTACTAACTTTTTTAGGTTGCCAGGTGCCCCCTAGAACATTTTCATAAGCCCAAAAAGAAATTCCTCATCCATTAACAGTCATTGCTCTTTCCCCTGTTTTTGTTGTTTTCAGTGTGCAAATCTTGCACTTCTTTTGTTGGATTTATTTCTAAGCATTTTATTCCTTTAGATGCTCACATGCAATACTTAATTTTATTTTTGGTTTAGTCATGGTTAGTGTTTAAAAGATCACTGATTTTTATGTATTGTTCTTGTATCCTATAACTTCTCTGTAATTGTTTACTAGCTCTAATAGTATTTTGTGGACTCCTTAGGATTTTCTATCTTTAAGATCACTTCATGTGTGAACAGAGATAGTTTTACTTCTTCCTTTACAATCTGGAAGCCATTCCCTTCCTTGCATAGTTGCCTTGACCAGAACCTTCTATAAAAATGTTGAATGAAGTATTAAATGAGACTGAGACTGGACATCCTTGTCTTTTCCAGATCTTAAGGGGAAAGTATTCAGGTTCTCACCATCAAATACTGTCTTAGCTGTGGATTTTGTTTTGTTTTTTAAATAGAATCTTTTATCCAATTAAAGAAGGTTGTTTTTATTTTTAGTTCATTGAATGTTTTTATCATAAACAGGTGTTGGATTTTGTCAGAAATTTTTCTGTATCTATTGAGATAATCATATGATTTTTATTCTTTATTTTATTTATATAGTTTATTCTGTTGGTTGATTTTCACATGTCAAGCCAAACTTACATTCTTGGAATGAATCCCTGGTCATGGTTGTGGTGTATAATGCCTTGTATATGTTTCTGGATTTGGTTTACAAGTATTTTAGTTGAAGATTTTGCATCTGTATTCATAAGGGATATTGTTCTGTAGTGTTCTTTTCTTGTAATATCTTTTGTCTGGTTTTAGTATTAGTGTAATAGAATAAGTTGGGTAAATTTCCTTCTCTATTTTTTTTCTTTTTTGGGGGAAGGATTTGTGAAGGCTTGACATTCTTTAAATTTTTGGTAGAATTCACCAATGAAGCAATCTGGTTCTGGGATTTATTCTTTTTATAAAGTTTTAAATTACTGACTTACACTCTTTAACTTGTTATGGCTTTTATTCTTAATTTCTTCTTAAGTCAGTTTTGGTATTTTGTTTTTCTAAGAATATGTTCATTTCATTGAGATTATCTAATTTGTTGGTATGCAGCTTTTCATAGAGTTACCTCATAAAGTTCTCAAAGTGGGAAAAAAGGTGGCAGGAGAGTCAGAGATGTGACTGCAGAAGCAGAAGTCTCAGAGTGTTGGGGAATCATGAGTCAAGGAATATGGGCAGCCTCTAGAAGACAAAAGGAAAAGGAATGGATTCTCCTCTAGATCTTCCAGAAAGAACAAAGCCAACAATTCATTTAAGCTCAGTGACACCCATGTGAAACTTCTAACCTCCAGAAATACTAGATAATAAATTTGTCATCTTTTAAGCCATGAAGTTTACAGCAGCAATAGGAAACTAATTGCAGGATGCCTTCAATGCTGAGCAGTTTCCAGATCTGCCTTAGTCTTCACTTCCTGCTTGTGCAGAACAATGAGGCAGCTAGAACAAGAGATTAGGGCCTTTCTAGGTCATTCTGGAGGGCACACAGCCCTACATGTGTGCATGGCTTTCTTGATCTCCAGGAATATATCTGAATGTCATAAAGTCCTCTATGGATGTCTTATTCCCTAGATTTTTCTTTTAAATTATTTAGCCAGTCTCTTGTTTATGTCAACTGGTGTCACTGCCTTAGGCAGCTGCAATTTTAAATAATTGCCTGTTGTATTTTTAAAACCTTAGGGATAGGACCTCTGCCGAGTGAGCCCTGAAACAGGTCAAGTAAAGACAAGCTCTGTTTCTCGTACTTTTCCAGGGAACTTCCAGACAGATCAAATAGTGACAGTTCTTTGGGAAGCTCTAAATTAATTTTCTCACTAGCAGCTGCTTGGCTGATGGTCTTTGTAGCTTTAATGGTTGTGAAGCTGATGATTTTCAAAGTTACCACACACTTGAAAGAGTGGAAATAGAGCAAGTTAAAATGCCATAAAACTTGCTGTTCATACTGAGAGTCAGTCAGGGTGTGTGTGAGTGTGTGTGTGAATGTGTGTGTGTGTACAGGTGTTAAATAAATGCTCTTTGGATTGTTGTAAGTCTTTGGTTAATTTCCAGAGTCCTGAAAAAAGTTGATTTTGACCAATTTTGCTAGTGTTCTTGTTGCTTTTATGAAGAGGTGAACTTTTGGGGGTCCCTACTTTGACATTTTGGAATTGCCCTCTTCATCTCTACTTGTTTCCAAAAATTTGTCTTCTCTCATTTCAGTTTAGATTACCCAAGGCTTGCTTTCTGAATTCCCTTGGAAGGAAGTCAGCTTGATTCAGCATGTGTTCGCCTAACTTGAGTATATAGTTGGCCTTTCATGAAGAACCAAAAAAGGTGATGCCTAGTTTCCTGTGTGTTAGAGAGAGCAGGAGCCTTTGTGAAAAGAACTCATGCTTAGAGCAGCAAGAATCAAGACACATGCAGGTCAGTATTCACTAAGAAGCCATGTGGTTTAGTTCTGTATCATAGAGACCCAAGTGGGGAATGTTTCTATCCAGATCTGAGAGCTACAGAATGGCAGCCCCAGCACATGCCAGTGTGGGCAGTTCAAAAGGAGCAAGGTGGGTGGCAAAGGCCCTGCAAAATACATTGTGTGGTTAAGCTGCCCTGGCTTCTTCAGGGTCAGAGACCTCATTAGCAGTCCACCATAAGGAGTTCTACCAAAGGAAGAAGTTTGAGTTCAAGTTTTCCACCCCTGGAATACTTGGAAATAATTCTGTAGGGGACAGATAGGGACCTTTGGAGGAGGTTGAAATTCCTTTAACAGAGGATGGGGGCTGGATAAGAAAAATGCAATTGTACTGTTGTTGTGATCACATTGAATTGTCCTAGGCTGGGGTGATATGGAGAAGAATGGAGGACACCTAACTCTTCCATCAGTCTTTGTTGCTGGTAGAGAAGGGGGAAATGATGACTTCTTCCCTAGCCTTTTGCAGCCTGTCCTAGGGATATCCAATGCCCAATGTGGGAAGTGTCCACTTCTTCCAAGTAGCTTAAAGTTACTTTCCTCATATGGAATTCAAATTCTTTTGAACCTTAGCCTAATCTGTTTCTTAAATTTAGGAAGAAGATTTATAAATATGATGCATTTAAAATGTTATCAATTGAAAGAAGTTCTCAGTTTCCCTGGAATCTCAAATGGGGTGGAATTTCTTGCTGTCAGAGGCTTCTTTTAGCTAATGTATTTCTTCCTGGGCCATGTGTATCTTGATGCTTTATGTCTACCTCATCTATGCTTTTTGGAGCTCATCATTCACTCTCAGGATTTAGACTTGAAACTTCTCTGCCATTCCAATCCACTAGTTTAAATTGCACAAAGGGTGTGTGCTATAGAATGAATTGTGTTCCCCCATCCTCAAATTCATATATTGAAGCTCTAACTCCCTGTGTGGCTGTATTTGGAGATGGAGCCTCTCAAGAAGTAATTAAGGATAAATGAGGTCATAAAGGTCGGCCTTGATCCAACAGAATTAGTGTCCTCATAAGAAGAGATACAAAAGAACTCTCTCTCTACAAGCACACACAGGGAAAGGCCATGCGAGCACACAACAAGAAGGTAGCCATCTACAATCCAAGGGGAGAGGTCTCATCAGAGGTCACCCACTGTCACCTTGATCTTGGACTTCGCAGTCTCCAGAACTGTTAGAAAATGAATTTCTGTTGTTTTAAGGCCCCCGGTTTATGGCATTTTCTTATGGCAGCCCTGGAAGACTAATACTGTGTGTTAGGAGATAAAATTTGGGACTAGCTTATGAAAATAGGAGGGAAAGGGATGCCTGGGTGGCTCAGTTGGTTAAGCGACTGCCTTCGGCTCAGGTCATGATCCCGGAAACCAGGGATCGAGTCCCACATAGGGCTTCCTGCTCGGTGGGAAGCCTGCTTCTCCCTCTCTCACTCCCCCTGCTTGTGTTCCCTCTCTGGCTGTGTTTCTCTCTGTCAAATAAATAAAATCTTAAAAAAAAAAAAAAAAAAGAAAATAGGAGGGAAAAAGTTAAATAATAAAAGGAAAGAAATCACTCAAAAAAGGAAGTCAAGGGGCACCTGGGTGGCTCTGTTGCTTAAGTGACTGCCTTTGGCTCAGGTCAGTATCCCAGGGTCCCAAGATCGAGTCCCACATCAGGGTCCCTGCTCAGCAGGGAGTCTGCTTTTCCCTCTCCCTCTGCTGCCCCCACTGCTTGTTTTCTCCTGCTCTCTCTGTCAAATAAGTAAGTAAAATCTTTTAAAAATAAAAAAAAGGAAATCAAAATCCTGGATTAACAGTGGGTTAATTTACAAATGGTTTTCTTTTGCTGCTGGCTAATTTCTTATAGATTAAGTGCCAAGAAACATGGCGACTCGGAGCCCTCTGCCAGGCTCTGGGTATTTTTTGCCTCTTAACATCTGTCCTACTTAGGTCTTACTATCAATTTGGTAGGATTTCTTCCTGAACTAATCACAGCCTCCCAGGGCAGCAGACAGGATTGTTGGACTCTGGCTTCATAGAGGAATCTGACTTTAGTATGTCCTCATCTGCTCATCTCCAGTGCATTTTCATGGCTTTCACTGGCTCTCTCATGGCCTGAACTCTGGAGCTGTGGTGCTGGAGGGCAGAGTGGCTTCCCTTATTCATTTCCACGAGTACAACTGTTAAGCATTACTGATTACCCAGCAAGGGGAGATGCAGAGAAAAAGCTGTCAACATAAAATGGACAAAAATTCCTGCCCTCACATGACTCACATTCTTGTGCTTTTTCTTCATAATATGGCTGTCTTTTTACATTGAATACTTCATTTTTTTTTTCAAGTAGAGTGTCAGTTCTATCTACTAGATGGTAAGCACTTTAAAGAAAGGGACTTTAGCTATCTTGTTCATTGTAGCCTTGTAGTTGGTACATAGTATGTACTCAATATACATTTGTGCAGTGTGTTAATTTACGGACCATATTCATCTTCCACAGGGTTTTTGCACCTCACCTCTTCATATAGTAACTCGGAATTTCCAAACATGGGGTAGTTTTCATCTGCCTAGGATGATTTAAACTGGTAATAATATTTGCCGGTAATCCAGAGGCCTTTTATAAAACACTGCTGACTTGCCATGGATCTGCAAAGCTGAAGACTCCCATGCTCAGAGCACTGTCATCTTTGTCAGTGGTATTTTCCCTTTACCATGGGATCCAGTGGCATACTGGAGTCAGCTCATACTGGTTTATGAGATCTGAGGGTTAAATTCTCAATGATTTTGCAAACTAGTTAGCATCACATTGGTTGATTAAAATTAACTATTATGGTAGTATTTACACCATGAAAACTGGCAAATACTACAAATCACGACGTTATAAATCATCAGGTGCCTCGACGCCAGCCACCTATTAAAATTTATGAGCATACTACTTGAGTGGG
This sequence comes from Spilogale gracilis, assembly GCA_004023965.1. Lineage (NCBI taxonomy): Eukaryota > Metazoa > Chordata > Mammalia > Carnivora > Mephitidae > Spilogale > Spilogale gracilis. The sequence continues at coordinate 46,507 of PITA01002453.1, forward strand.
TAGAAAGAGTGTGTGATGATGCCACTTAGCCACTGAAACAGTCCTAAACTTCCAGTCCTCCTATTAAATAAATTACAGTTATCTTTGTGCTTTAAGCCCTGGCTAGTTAAAAATGGGGTTGGTGAACCACCAGTAGTAACATCACCAGGGGCCTCACCCCAGACCCATGGAATCAGGAGCTGTGTTTTAACAAGCTCTCCAGGTACTGTATATTAACAGTGACATTTGCAAGCATGGGCTTACATCAGTAGCTCACAAATATAGGCGGGTATCAGAATCAGCTGAGTGCTTGTTTGAACACAGACGGCCTGGCCTACTCCCTGTGCTTCAGATTCAAGGCATCTAAGGTAAGCCCTGAGAATGTGTATTTTTAACAAGTTCCGGGCTGCTGCTACTGCTGATCGTCTAGGATCACATTTTGAGCATCACTTATGGTTTATCTATTACTGGTTACATTTTCTGTTTCTTGTAGCAGAATGTACTGTAGAAGACCTAGGTGGTACTGGGCTGGTAAATATTTAACAGTCAACTTTCCAATTAAAAAAAAAAAAGGCCCTGATTTGTAGTGCTTGCTGATTTCTTATGGTGTGAATATCCCTAGCTTGACCAGTTTCAAGTTACCAACATTGTCACCAAATGCTGTGTTGAGAGGAGACACGCACGGGTGGCTCTCCTGGGCTGCCTTCTGCCCAGCACTGAGGCACACCACAGACAGCCTGGTCGTGGAGCGAGGAGAGGGTTGTTAAATAGCTGTAAGCAGAATGACTCCCTTAGATTTGGGTTTTAGATGGCTGTGCATCTCCAGGCTCAGTTGAATAGGGTCAGAGGGAGGTAGAGATCCTCTCAGAAGACTACAGCAATATTTGAGCCGAGAGGCTCAAGCAGTGTAGCCAAAGGAGAGGGGTGAACTTGAAAGCTAGTTTGGAGGTGGATTTGTGACACTGTGAAGGTGAGGGCTGATGGCAAAGGCAGAGTCTAGAGTAATTCTCAGAACGTCAGCTCAGATGATTTGGTAGTGCCATTTGTTAAGATCAGGAAAACAGGAAGAGAAGATTCTGACAGAGTTTAGAGATGATTTCCCAGTCCTTTATAAAATTATATTCAGCAGCAGTTTAGTTTTTGCCTCTTCTGTGGGCTCTTGCACAAGTAGAGTTTTGTTTTGTTTTGTTTTTTTGTTTTGTTTTGTTTTTTCCTCCCCAGCCCTAAAGCTGTCAAAATCCAAACGGTTTGGAGACCTCCTGAATAGATAGATAAATAGATGAAATAGATAAGTGGATAAAATAAGTAAAAGATAAGAGGCTCACTTAAATTGGAAGTTCAGATTAACGGATAATTTTTTGGTATATATATATGTCCACATACTGCATGGGATGTTCTTGTATCCAAAAAAATTACAGTTTATTTGAAATTCAAATTTAATCCTAGCCTCCCAAATACTTATGAGGGAGACACTTTCAGTCAGCTGTGCTAAACTGAGAGTAAACACAGTGTAGATCCTACTGACAATGTATTTTAGTGGCCAGAGGCTGTAAAAGGGATTGTGGATCCCTCCATATGAACTTCCCGGGAGGCTGGAGTACGGAAGGCAGGAGTACGGAAGGCAAGAGAGGGAATGACTAAAGAATTGGGTGCTGGTCTGCAGACAACTGGCTGCATGTGAAGCATGATACTAAACATGTAAGTGGGTCTTTAGTGTATTGCACTGGCCTGATATGTCTCCTCTAAGAAAGGCATTATCTGAATTACTCCTCCCTAGAATTTCTCTGATGTTTCTGTAACAGTTTATCACTTCCACTGACTGCCAACTGAAGTCTTAAGGGAGTATCTTATGCTTTTAATATTACATCCTGGGATTCCTTTACTCTAGATTCCTTATTCCTACTTTAAATCAATTTTTTGGTCTCAGCCCTGAGTCCCACTGAGCAGGGCCCAGCTGGCCCAAACCATCCTGGCCCAACCAAAGTTGACAGTGGGTGAAGTACAGACCACATCTGAGCATGCTTCCCACACCTGGGGCCTGCCTCGCAGGCATTCCCTTGCCACAGCCTCGTCTCCTGGATCCCCTGGGTGAGAGAAGCAGGAGCCTGGAGTGCAGATGGGTCTCTGCCTCCTGAACTATTCTGGCCAGAAGTATGGCCCCAACCCTGGAGGGATAATCATATCCATGTGTAAGTTTGAAAATGTGAAATCATGAAAGTATGTGTAGTCTGGTATATTCCATGATATATTGGAGTGATACTGTGAGCGGAACAAAATCAAAGTTTAAGTAAATGGAAATCTCTGAAGCTAAAATGCTTTCAAATTGTTTTGCAGTGTTGTAAACGTGCTATCTTCACAGTGTTTGTACTTTTCGGGCGGATCATGTCTTAACATTTGTGTGCTTTGGGGGCACCTGGGTGACTCAGTCGTTAAGCATCTGCCTTCGGCTCAGGTCATGATCCTGGAGTCCCCAAACTGAGTCCCGCATCAGGCTTCCCGCTCGGCAGGAAGCCGCTTCTCCCTCTCTCACTCCCTCTGCTTGTATTCCCTCTCTAGCTGTGTTTCTCTCTATCAAATAAATAAATAAAGTCTTAAAAAAAAATGTGTGTTTTTTTAGCCCATTTAAAAATAAGGCATCATCTCCACTCCTTTCCTGTCAAAACTCACTCTTATTTCTGTATTCCTAACCTCCATTAAAGATGCCATCCTCACCTAGTCAATAGCACTAAGAACACTGGAGCCATCCTAGGCCCTGCTTGCTTTCTTAACTCCTCCCCCCACCAAAATAGCACAACCTTTCAATTCTAATTCTTAAAGCTAGTCTTCCCTTATCCTGGATCCCTACTGCCGTAATCTCACCTCTCAGCTGAAAGATTGCCATGCCCTAGTCCTATTTCTAAATTAAATAGTATTTCATCGGTGCAGGGAAGAGACAAAAAGACTAATTTCATATTCGGTGTAAATTTGAGTTTCCTCATACTTTGGTTTGTGTCAAATTATCTTTGTTTTCTTTTTTGATAGGGGGACTATAATAGCCCTTGGGTGGTCACAGAATGGAGGGTCACTGTAGTGTAGAGAATAAGAATGTAGGCTCTGGAGTCAGCCTGCTCAGCCCTCCCACAGTGTGACCTTGGGCGGGTAACTCAACATTGTTGTGTTTGTTTTACGTCAAATGAGATGATAATTGTAGGGTTATTATAAGGATTAAATGGATGTCTTATACAGAGTAGTAAGTACTCTGTAAGTGTTGGCAAAATAAAATGGTAGGTCTTAGGGGATGCTAGGTCTGAACCCGTCTCTCATCACATCTGACATAACTTGGGAACTCACCAGAGGTAGGCCTGTCTTCTCATGACTGGATGGCTATTCTGAAAGACCCACAGGCTGGTTCAACACCTGCACATAGGCTCTGAGAAGGAAGACATGGAGTGCTAACTTATTTCTAGATTTTATCTACAAGAAGAAGGGGGATGGGAGAGTCTGGGACCAAGCATACAGGATACTTATAAGGGATAAGTTGGTTCTGGAGAGCCACCCAAGAGGTGGTGTCAATTAAGTAATACTAACATCATCTGCTTATTAATTTGTTTATTTTCCCACATTAATTGCGCAGGTTTTTCTTTTATGTGTCAGGCATGGGGGCATACCAAGATGTGCGAAGAACACAGCATTATCACTTAAAATGAGCCAATCAATTACATAGCTGGAGATCAAAGTGAGATGAAGGTGGCCAGTAGTCTGAGTCAGAGAGACAAGAGAATGCAGTGTTTGGCAGTCCAGGCAACCAGATGGCTGGTCATCATTCAGGAACAGAACTGTGATGCAAGAGGACAGGATAACGTCTCATGCTCAGGAGAGATGGGGATAGATATAGGCTGGAGTTACTGGTCAGAATTTAAGTCCAAGTTCTGTGGCAGAATCCCATTCCTAGGGGATTCTGGGGCCACAGGGAAGAACTGCCTGGGGATTCAGGTCCTAAATGGGAGCAGTTGTTCTGTGCTTCCTCTTGAGCTACCTTATTTTGAGTCTTAGATGGCCTTTTCAGTGACTCACTGAACCAAAAGAGCGTTGTTTTTATGCTTTTACCTTGAGTATGGATTTGTTTAGAAATTGGGCAGGTTGAGTTGGCTAAAATAAGGCATTGATGAGTACCTGCCCTCCATAAAGCACTATTTTAGCAACCCAAACCATGGAGTAGGAAGATAAACCAAGTCTTTCTCTCTAGGAGGAACTGATACTTTAACAGGACATGTGTGGTCAACACAAAAACACCACATATGAACGTATACACCAGGGCACATCTCCCTCCTTCCTGCTGGCCTACCTCTCCATCAGCATCACTGTACACACATCAATATTCAGTGTTGCTTCATTAAGTGACTCTGCAGGAGATAGCTAAAATTCAGTTTCCTAAAGAAAGAGCGTCTTAAATATTGCAGTTTTTGAAGGTAGGAAAGGACATTTTGTCATATAAAGAGTAAGTGTTTTTCAGGGTTCCTGGGTGGCTCAGTTGGTTGAGCATCCAGCTCATGGTTTCCACTCAGGTCCTGAGCATCTCTGGCATCCAACTCAGGCTCTGGTCTGGCTCTGTGCTCAGTGTGGAATCTGTTTGAGATTCCCTCTCTCTCTCTCCCTCTGCTCCTACTCCCTGTTCACACACACTTTCTCTAAACAAATAAACGAGCAAAACAGCAGCAACCAAGAAAGAATAGGTGTTTTTCATTTTCTTAATGTCAAAAGTGTGCTAGAACTTTCTGTTGTAACACCATTGTAAGAATCATCCCTGCTTAATTCTTTCACATAGAGTTTGTTCTTGTGTGATGAGTAATTTAAAACTGAAACCCAGGCAATTAGATTATATGACTCTCTCTCCTAAGTTTTGTAAGGTTGAAAAATACATCAGCAGTGTGCTTGTTTGCTTTATTTCTTGGGATTATTTTTATTTTAAGAATATTTGGCAAAATGGAGATAACCTAATACGGAGTCTCTTGTCTCATTTTTAGAGAAATAGGCATCACATCTTCCAAAAACATGTGGTTTTTGGTTCTCTTTAAAAGATTCTCATCTTTTTGAGATTCTTATCCTGTCTGTGGAGTTAAAGAAGTGCCAGCCTCTGAGATTTACTCTCTGAAAAGCAGGGTGGGTGGTGGGGGATGGCTTTGGATCTCCAGGAGGCAGGAGTGTCGGAGAAGAGCAGACTACAGTCATGGTGTAAACTGTCTTACTTACTAATCCCTGATGCTGCTGTGCTTTCTGTGTGTGAGCAAATGGCTCCTCATTTTGACAGTCCCACATCAGAAACCTCACAGAAGGATCTGTTGTACTATCCATTTAATATGAGAGTTAAGAAACTGTTCCTGATTTGGGTCTTGTAGTGAATTTTGGCTTTGCTTATGCCAACTCTTTGAAATAGAGAATTCGATGGTCCTTTGGATTCATTGGAAGTGGGGACTTAAGTGAGCTACAGTCGGCAGTAGGAAAGGTGTGTTTGCCTGTAATGGAAAATTTCCCTGGGCTGGAAATCAAGGCAGGTGACGAAGATCAAACTGTTCTGGGGTTGCAGTACAGACCTCCTTAATGGGGTAATTCTGGGATTAGGGCTGTCCTTCAGCAGAAATCTAGGACACAGAGGAAGGTGGGGCTTTTGCTCTACTTTGGAGTGAAAGCACAGCTAATCCAGAGTTTGACAGTGCTCACAATGAAACCCCAGGCCAACCTGCCTGCAGCCCAGTTCTACTGACCTTTTGTTCCATGTCATCCCTAATCCCCCAGTTAACCAGCATCCTCATTAGCTTTAGCTGAGCCCAAGGGATAGAGGAGATGGGGGTGGGCAGCATGGGTTTAAGTCTATCTTAAAGCCTGGTTTGCAGAGTCAAAAAACCCCATTTTCTCCCCTCCCCCAGACAAACAAATTCCACCACTCCTTGCTTTATTTTTTTATTTTTATTTTTATTTTTGTTACTCCTTGCTTTTCTAAGGGAATATTTCTATTTCTTTTTCTTCCTCTGTGTTTACTTCCCAAGGATATTTGGGGAAGGAGAATTAGAGAGAGAATGGAAAGCTCATGTACTTTGTCATTTGATTTGGATCCTAACTTTGGAGCAGCTGAGTTCCAAAAGCCCTATTAACAAAATGATGCATGTTTTGTTCTGAGGCTCTGCTCTGGAATATGTGCAGGGTGCTCGTTGCACCTCTAGCCGGGAGATGGCGTTCCTTCCCCACTCAGCCGCCCAGGGAGCCCAGGAAGGTAACTGGGCTGGATCTCTTCTGTTCAAACCTTTGAAAACCCATGTTAACCCGTGCACAGGCAAGAGAAAAATATTACACCTAGCATTTTATGCATTTTGACAAAAAAAGGCCTTTCTATTTAGATTCATTCCAGATTCTCTGGAGATGTGTTTGGAAACCCCCTCTGTCATTGAACTCATCACTGTGGCCTTTTATGCACTGACAAAATGCTTCCCCAGAATCCCAGCTCAATTACCTTTTGTCTCCCCTCAGCCCTAATACTCTGGTTGAATGCATGAAAAACAAAGCAGCAAGGTCAGACATCTCTTCTCTCCCATAAGGGTTTGTCTTTCTTGTTTTCTGAACCAAATGAAATCAAGGACTCTGCTGCCTAAATATGTATGTATGTATGTATGTGTGTGTGTGTGTGTGTGTGTGTGTGTGTGTGTGTGTGTGTGTGTACCACAGACATCTTACTGTTGCCCAGAGAAAAGAAATATATAAGTACATATAAATAAATAACAATAAACATGTATTTCTTTCCTTTTGGCAAAAGCAAATATTTATGAACATTATTGTCATCAGTCTACTTAAAGCATATGTTTACATGTCATTTCAGAGTTCCAGTATCTGAAAACCTATCATGAATGTCTGATAGTTAATCAGTTCAACAACTAGTTACTGACTGAGTTGATGTACAAATTCTTACATTTTTTATTGTGGAGAAGGCTCAGGTAAGAAAGTTCTTACCCACAAATAATTGGTTACCTAGTCCTAGAAAAATATCCTTTGGACACTTAAATCCAAAGCATTAGGTAGATGAATTTGAATATGTGCTTCTAGGCTGCATATGCACGTTAGTGTTTGTGTGGTATCCAGTTCAGATTGAAATCTGGGGGCTGCTATCAATTTGAAGCAATATTTCTAGATAAGTGAGGTGGTTTGATTGTCTCAGAGTGCTATGCCTGGGTTGAGTTGAAACTGTGCTATAGGGCTGAAAATGTGAATTAGACTCCAAAAAGGGACTAAATTTACCTTAGGTTGGTTAGAATAATTTACCTTTTCTAAAGTACTTCCACATGTATTATCTCAGGAATAAGACTTTATAAATATTTTATGTTGTGACTTCCCTTCAACAATATGTCAGCATGAGATGAACAGACACAGATAATAAAGAACAATGCAGGACCAGAACTCAGAATGCCAACCATAGCTTCACCTGTTTGCCTGTTTGTTTCCTACTGCCTATATTTCTTGTCCCCACCCCCCACCCCCCCCATCTAGTTGATTTAGGTGGAAAGGATAAGTTTCTCTGGTGGGAAAGCAAGTAGATGTGTCTGTGTGTGTGTGTGCGCGCGCGTGTGTGTATGTGTGTGCAGGCATGCACTTGTGCTATTAAATCTCTTTCCAGAGGTCTTGGTCTATTGCAGTAGCTTTGCCAATCCTTCAATTACTGTTTTCTTTCATGAGAAATTGTTACTAGAATGCACTCACCCTTTTAGGGAGCTGTGAATGTGGTTATAATTGCTTGTTTCTAAGATAATTGGTCTGTCTGCATAGCCCTGAGAAAGTTACTTGAACAAATGGAATGTGGAAGAGAGCATGAGCTGCGTTCAGACTCAAATCCTGGCTGCAAGCCTTGCTGCCACCGTGGACCTTTGTCCTTGAGTAACCACAGTAGATTGTAAGAGATACAAAACTGGGAAGTTCTACCAAAAAAAGCCATCTCAAAGTGCAAGGACTCCTTGATTTTTGAAATTTCCTTGCAGGAAGAATTTTCTTTTGATGATTAATTTACCCATTCTTGCTTTCGATGGAACGGTTCAAATCAAGTAGCTGTAGAGTACTAGACTGTCTAGTAGAGCCTACTCCCCTCTTTAGAGGAAGTTCTGATGATTTGGGGTCTGAATATTATCCAAGTCTGCAAGAGCAATGGAAGGGAAATAGAATGGTGAAAGGCTGATTGATTTCAGGCATTAAATCAATGCAAAATTTTCTAACATCTGTATTGTTGGTGCTATCAATAGCCTTTGGTTCCATTGATCAAAGAGTTGTGCTAATTCATTACAAGTTGACATGAAATGATTATCTTCTTTTCTCCTGGGGAGAAGCTAAAATACACTTTGACTTAAAAGTGTAGGATCCTGAGGTGTTATAGAATGCAGTTATATAGAATGCAGTTGGTTGTTTTGTTTTGTTTTGTTTTTTTCCCTTAAACTTTAGGTTCATTTTACTTTCTTAAAAAGAAAAGGAAGCTAGTAGGGAACTCCTCATGACCCATTTCTGCTGCAATATCTAAAATTTAGTTACCAAAAAGGTTAAAGAATCTTTAACTTGCTTAGAGTAAGCCAAGTAATAATTCACAAGGGAAAATAGAGACCAGTGTTGTAATAAGGTGAGTAACCCAATCAACCCAATATAATTTAAAGAAAGATTGCTTAACCATTCCAGAATTTATGGAAAGCAAGTTACCACTGTCAGGAAAATCAACCTAACAAATCAATGTTGCTCTTCTATTTTTTGTTTCCATTTTGTTTTCCAGCAACCTTCTCTTTCTATTAAGGAATCACTGGGTCAAAGTTAAATACAGTTTATATGTAGAGGATTGTCAGGATTGGAAATTATTTGCACTTGATCAGTTTCAAGGAGTTATTGCAAAGAGTTGCTACCCACATAGCTCCCTCAAAGCCAGATTACAAGGCTGCCTCTGTGAGCGTTGAGCTCTGTGGCTCATTTTGCTGAGCATTTTTTTTCAGTGACTAGAGTTTAAATATGCCTCTGGATCTGCCATTTAATTTTTCAGAATGTCACTGCGGAACCAGGCAAATCATGTACTTCCTTTTCAGAGTTCTTTTTAGCCATGACAACACAATGATAATTTTCTACTATATCAAACCACAACAACTATGCAGCCATTAAAGAGGATGAAGCAGACCTTTATGTACTAACATGGAAGGACCTAAAAGATGGAGTATTAGTGAAAAGAGCAATGGGAAGAAAAATATGCTTGTGAAAAAATCTGTTATTTACTTCAATATGTAGAAAACTGACTAAAGTCAAAATACACACAAAACTGTAAATTTGGTTATCTTTGGGGAGAAAATGGGGTTGGGTGAGGGTTAAAATATGGACTTCTACATTTTATTCTGTATACATATATCCTGGCTCTTTTTTGCTGAAATACATTAATGAATTATTTATGTAATATAGTTTTCAAAGACTAATTAGAAATGTGATCACAGTGCTTCAAGCACACTGAGCGAAGCACCTATTTTATTTTTTGCTTTGTGTCAGAGTATACACACAGTTTTTGTCCTGTCATTTACTGTAGCACAGAGAAGAAGGGGTTAAGCCATCTAGGTCAGTTTTAAATGCCTGAATTCTTGCAATCAAGGCAATCAAAATCTACTTCCACCTTAGCCCTCTGCCACCATTCATCAAATAGTTCCTGCTCTGCTAGGAAGACAGTCTGGTTTCACAAGTAGGGAAATATCCAGCTGCGAGTGGTGTGCACAGAGCTGGTGGGAAGAAAGCTCCTGAGGTTCGACGCCAGAATGAGGACAGCAGTATCTGGCTCCTACATGGGTCACTGGGTGTCCTTTCTTTCCTTCAGTGAAGCTTCCCCGGATAGCTGGACATCCTGGAGATGAGTGAAAAATGTACTGGCTCACAGAGAGGTCATTGGAAGCAAGTGTTAAACTAAATCGAACATGATCAAAATAAGCATCGGGAATTCTCTGGAATTCCAAAGGCCCTAGCCCGGGCTGACTGCCTTTCTCATTTCGTTTGTGTTGTCAAAGCTCCACTGTCACACTTTGTGATGTCTTACTTTTCTTCTGTGTCTGTTACCAAATTGCATTTTTACAAAGTTCAAAGAAGTCACTCCTGGCTTTGGTGCATGGGGTTCTTGTAAGCACAGATGTGTTTTTCCCTTCTTTTCTTTTAGCCCTTCGGATCTCTAACTTCCCTCAGCCTGAGCTTTCTGCACCACCTCAAGTAGGCCTATCAGGGATATGTCATAAAATGGGGATATAAAGCACCTCAGTCCCTGAATTTTCCTGGGAAAGAGTAAAGTTCATTCCTTTTTCAGTATCTAACTGAATCTTTTGTTTGCTTTTTTGCTTTTCCCTCCCTAAATATTATTCCGGGAGTCATGGTTTTGACCAGATCATTGCCTGATGTAGGAGGGAATAAGAACCCATAGAGATATTTGGGAAGGGGTCAAAAGGGAATCACTCCTCCACAAAGCTAGCCTCCTTGTTGAAGAGTTTACTTGTTTTTTTCCTTTATTGACTCTTGTTAGAGGACCATGAAGGTATCAGTGTGAAAAGGTTTGAAAAAGTATGCTTGCTATTAGGAACTGGAAATAGGCATAAACCAGGCAGAATCACCATATCATTCTCTCACATATATCATTATCAAAGTGCTTATGAAACTCTCAGTTTTACATCTAAAATGAGACCCTTAACTTGAAAAAGATGCATGTGAAAGTTATAGTTCAAGGAGTTGAATCCAGTGTGGAAAGTCAAAGAAGTAGGGTTATTTAATTTATCTAAAAATGTATCACTCTCAAGTCTGGAGAGATATAGTAGCACGTTTCTTGTGGTTACTTGCCCAGGCCATATTCACTTTTTCTAAGAACAGATACCCTTCTACCCACCACCACCAGCCCAGCCCTGTTTGCATTCTAGACTCTTACCCATCTCTCCTTAGTGATTTTGAGTGACCAAAAGAGTGGACACTTGGCTCAAGAATGTTCCATCCAGACACTGGGTTAGTCCAATAAGTTCTGTAACAGGGTTTTTTGTTTGTTTGTTTGTTTGTGTGTGTGTTTTTGGTAACAGGGATTTTAATTGTGGAATACACCCTCCTATATTTCTACTTTCCAGTGGTTCTGTTACTTTTTCTTAAATCTTTCTGTTATTTTTGCCCAGGGAAGAGTAGGGAGAAGGGAAGAGCTTCTAGTTTTTTTCTGGCTAACATATTTAGGTTTAGGTGCATGTTTTCTGTCCTGTAGAGTAGCCTTTCATTCATGTTACCAGAGCCACAAGGCACTTTTTGGGCAGGAGGGTAAAAATGTCTGATCAAGGGGTCAGGGCCATTGGTTGTGAGCAGGGTGTTATAAGCCAGTAGCGTGGCTTTATGAGAATTAGAAAAAGACACCCCTTTGCATGGATGGAGAGTAGTGGGTAAAAACCTGGCCAATTAACCAATGGCTTGTTGCAAAAGTCAGAGAGACCTTTTTCCTCCTGATGGAGGTAGCACTTCGCTAGGACATGTGGCTTGGTGAATATAACGCAGTTTGGATTTTGGGTCCCATTTGTTCTCCTGGCTAGAGGTCTTTGTGCAGTGCACTTGTGGCTCAATTGTACACAGAAGCTGTGTGCATGAAAATCACTTCCCATAGCTATTGAAGAGGGTGAGGAGTGCTGGAACTAGCCACTTTGTACAAGGCACCCAGAGACTAGGAAAGATAGATTTTGTAGAGAAATTACACATTTGGCCAGGATTCCAAGATTACCATTTGAGAAACAATTATCTATAGCTATCACTGGTTTCTTGGGTTCTCACTGTACCATGGGTTTTGGAAATTGCTTTGGTGCTATAAATTTTCATACAAGGGTTTCTGACCAACATGGTAGCAACTTTTATCTCACATATGGATGCAAGCTTCTCTTATATTTCTCTGTAAACCAAACTCAGTTTACAATGTTACTTTTGTGCAAGGCTTTAGTAATCAGTAGTCTCATGCACTCACACCAATGTAGTCAAAGTCATTCTATGACTGTGTTCTTGTGAAATTCAAATATTCTAATCTTCATGGGGTTTCCTGAATTCCTAAATTATCAATACTGATTAACTCAGAGTGTTTCTAGTTAAAGACTGACCATGTCAGACCCATCACCTGAAAAGAAAAGATGTGAACTAAGGGAAGCTTGAATTTCCAGAAATCAAGTTTATTCAGGAATAGCAGAGAAATTGCAGTTTAGGACACACAAATCACAGCAAATTATGGGCTACTCCAATAGGATTTTGGGAAGGTTGCTTTTATAGGCAAGGAGTGCCACAGGGGAGGGGAGTCCAGTCAGGGTCCATGCAGTGAGTTCATTGGCTAGGAGATGGGGAGATATTCTTGGCAGATGCTCATTGGTCTAAAAATAAGTTTCGATTTTCCATAAATCAGGCATTTATAGGAAATCATCTCTTAGTCTTTATGTTTTGTTTTTCTGAGGGCACATGGGTGAGATTCTTCATTCCATATTCTTTGGTTCCATTTAGATTAAAATCCTTTTGCACTCCCATGACGGTCTTGGAGAAAAAAACAGTTCTCTTGTTAAGTAAGTTTGGAAAAGACTGCATAATACACTTCTCTGTTCATATTAGCTTCTCTTTCACATTATTATAATCATCTTAGGGTTTGTGAAAATTACTCTAATAGCCCTTTAAACCCTGTTTAACTCAGAATGACCTAGGCTTACTTGACTCTTAAACTTTGTTCTGTTCCCGTGGAACGATTCTAGGAAAAAAATTTGGCAAATGTAGTTCTAGATTTTGTTCTTGCAATGAAGATAATGAAGGAACATTTTGTTCTGGGCTGTAAGAAAGTCATATATTTTCAGAATGGTTTATTTTCTTGTTTAGAAAATCATTTCTCCCTCTTTTAAGTAGATTGTGGGCTTCCATTTTCTTAAGTGACCTATGATGTCTGTTTTTTTGTTTTTAATACTTGCTATATTTGAATGAGTTATGATTGTTTACAATCCCTTCCATTCTTCCCAATGAAAAATAATTTGGGGGAATATTTTCATCTTTTCACTTATGCTTAGATAGCCCTTTGGTATGTACAGAGTATTTTCACATTTATTATCTTATTGATCATTACTATGACACAGTCATTTTAAACAACCTTGCAAATAGTATTTAAAAATCATTAGGCCATTAATATTCTATTTAGTCTGCAAAAATTTGAAACAGCTGACTCTTCCGTATCACAGAACTAAAAGAATATAAAATTTTGCCTGTAGCAAAAATGCTCAGAGTTTTTATTTAAACGCAGGTTGTTAGACTCCAGTGAAAACTAACGAGAAAGGAAGGTAAAGAGAGGGAGACTGCTTACTACTGTTAGTGTTAGAAATAATGCCTTTTAGAAGTTGTGCTTCTCCTAATTTATTTTAATTTCTGGTCATACCATTTTCCAAGCCCATTATTATAATATATTCTCAAAGATTCTGGAACTTGAGTCATGATAGTCTCTAGTAACCTCCAGCAAATAAATATGTAAGTAAAAATATTTTGTTTGCTATCTTTAATTTACCCAAACACTTATGAGAAGGAGTGTTATTTTTAGTTACTTTCTAACTATAAATTCAGAGATTTCTTAGTTGTTTTATTTTCCTGGTTTCTGTTAGAAATAATATGTATTTGTTGAATGACTCAATCAAAGTGATGGTTAGCAAACTGCTGAAATTTATACCTTTCATACATTTCCTCTATTGTCCTTAGTACATAATATACATTATGTTAAGTCAGAACCAGCTGCAGTTAGTGCTTAAAGATTCCTATTGAAATATAAAAGCTAAAACTCTAGGGTGCCTGGGTGGCTCAATGGGTTAAAGCCTGTGCCTTCAGCTCAGGTCCTGATCTCAGGGCCCTGGGATTGAGGCTCGCATTGGGTTCTCTGTTCAGCAGGGAGCCTGCTTCCTTCTCTCTCTCTGCCTACTTCTCTGCCTATTTGTGATCTCTCTCTCTGTGAAATAAAATCTTAAAAAGAATTCCTATTGAATTTATGCCATTTTTCAACTTTATTAAGGTATGTATAATTGACAATAAATTGTATATGGTTAAAGAGTACAGTTGATGTTTTTTCAGACATGGATGAATTGGTCACCACAATTAAGATAACAAAACAAACATCTCCTTTAAACCGCCCCCCCCCAATTTTCTTGTATCTCTTTGCAATATCTTTTTCTCTCTCTTGTCCCCAGCAACCACTGACCTATTTTCTGTCCTTACAGTTGGGTTTGCATTCCTAAAACTTTATAAAAATGAAATTATACAGTGCATACTTTTTTATGTCTAGCTTCTTCACTCAGCATAAAGGTTTTGAGATTCTCAGTATTGTGGGGAGTATCAATAGTTCCTTTTAAAAATATTTTGAGCATAAAAGGTATTTTTGATCATATATTATTGCTGAGTAGTATTTTATTATAGGGATAGTTTATTCACTGTTGCTGTGCAATGGCTTTTTTCTAGTTTATTTTTTGCTTTTAATTTTGGCTCTTATGAATGAAGATGTTATGGAAAATATACCTAGCAGTAAGTAGAATGTTGGATAGTCCAGTATGTGTATATTAGTCATTTTTAAAAGAATTTTTGCAGTGCCACTTGTGGTAACATCTCAGTGGATTACGATCAGAATATCAATCATAAATTTTAAAAAGTACCTTATGCCAGGAGCTGAGGATACAACAGAAATAAAAATAGACATCTTACCTATTTTCATGTGGCTTATAGTTACATTAAATAACTAGAGTTAATTCAATAGCTATTCTGATAATTGTGTAATTGTACCAATGACACATGTGCTTTGAAGGAAAGGAAGTGATTCTCAGTAAACTGACTCTTGTTCCTGGAAGTGACAATTTCAGGTATCACATGACTCTAGGGGGAAGTGATAATTAAGAATGAATGGGGACAAACTAGGCAAAGAGCTGAAGGATATGGAAGGTGGAAGAACATTTCAGAAAGAGGGGCACCAGGGTGGCTCATTGGGTTAAGCATCTGTCTTCAGCTCAGGTCATGAACTCAGGGTTCTGGGATTGAGCCCAGCACCAGGCTCCCTGCTCAGTGGGGAATCTGCCTTCTGTCCCCTGCTCATGCTCTGTCTCTTGTCTGTCTCTCAAATAAATAAATAAAACCTTAAGAAAAGCAAAAGGGAGCATCATGTGCAAAGGCTCTGAGGTAAAGGGAAACAGGTACATTTGAGAATCTGAAAAAGTCTAAGTGGCTGGTATAGAAGGAGGTAGGAATCAAATAATGCAGGTCCAGGGAGGTCATATTCATGACTGGACCTTTATTTCAAGAGAATGTAAAAGTGTTTTAAGCAGGAAGGTGATATGTTCTGATTTGAATTTTGAAAAGATCACTCTGGCTGCAGTATAAAGAACAGAGTACAGGGGCCTTTAGAAGGGATGTGGAAGAGCAGATAAGAGGCTACTTCAGTGGTGCCATCATGAACTGAGGTAATGTGCAAGGTGTTAGCACTGAATAGTTGATTTGACAGCTGTTTGGGAGATAAAATCGACAGGTATTGAAGATAGGTAAGTTACGGTGTGCAGTGCAAAAAGGGCTCAAGGTTTTCAACTTGTACAACAGTGCCATTTGTTGACATAGAGACCTCTAGAATAGGACCGAGTTTAGGGAGGGGAGAGGCCAAACTTGGTTTTGAAAAATTGAGTTTGTGATACATTGGAATGATCCTAATAGACATTCATACAGAATGAGACATGCACTCAAAGGAGTGGTCTGGGGGAGGAAATACAGTTGTGAATAATCAGTGTGTATAGAGAGATGGTACCAGAAGCTGTGGATCTGAATGAGACTAGGATGGAGAGGTTGTCTAGAGAAGAGATGAGGACTTTGATAAACATTAAAGAACCCTTAGGAACCCTAGTATTTAATGGTCAAGTAGGAAAGGATGAACCTGAATAGAGAAGACATGGCCAGACACAAAGGAGGAAAACTAAGAAGTGTAGTCATAGAAATTCAAGATGTTATTTACATCAAGATTGAAGGCCAAACCAGAACAGACAATGAAGCTGTTAACAAAGCACGCTGTAATTAGAAGATGCCATACAGTTGAAGGACCACTAGACTGAAGATGAGGTGTTGGTAGGCACTTATAGTTCTTGAACATGTATATGTGCCAAGTACTGAGGTTAACTCTTTTCTCTCCAGTTATCCCTGTAAAGAACATTCTGTTGTTCCTACACAGATATGAGAAGATAAGAATAAAAATGATAATATCAAATAAGGAGGATCTAGTGTCATACACCAGAGAGAGCTAAATGCAGAATGATTGCTTTTGTGGATTCATGAATTTGGAAATAATGCTTTTCTTTTGATCTTCAAAATTTCATTTTTAAATTGAATCAAAAATTATCTTCCATTTACTTCCTGAAAGTAATATAAAATCCATGCTAAAACTGAGGTTAAAAATATTCTAATTAGAGGGGCGCCTGGGTGGCTCAGTTGGTTAAGCGACTGCCTTCAGCTCAGGTCATGATCCCAGAGACCCGGGATGGAGTCCCACATCGGGCTCTCTGCTGGGCGGGAAGCCTGCTTCTCCCTCTCTCACTCCCCCTGCTTGTGTTCCCCCTCTGGCTGTGTTTCTCTCTGTCAAATAAATAAAATCTTTAAAAAAATATTCTAATTAGATAGGAAAAGACTCTAAATGTAACATTTCAAGTGTTTCTCTTCTCAAAAGTTGAGTGACTGTATCTCACAAATTCAAACTGTCGTCCAGAGTTTTGGTGTTAATTCAAAGAACAGATACTTCAGTTTATGAAGGGCATGACAATCCACTGGTTTTACCATGGACACATAGTAATTAATGGTAAAAGGGGCCATATGTTGAAACCTTCATGGGTAGCATATGAGGCAGTTTTGTGGTTTAAATGAAAGGACTTGGACCCATTTAACCATTTTTTTTAAAACTCCCTGTGCATTTTACTATTTCCATGTTCTTCCAGCTAATTACCAGAAGCACTTGTACCATTCCTTTTGAACAACCTCGTCATCTTTTCCTCCTTGATCCTGCTGTAAAGTTGAAATGCCGAATTTATGACATTGCAATCATTTTCATGGCAACAGACTGTGGCATCGTAAAAACAAGATTATGATGACTTCACTGCAGGATCAGACAGAAGGAGAAACCGAGTTCTATGCAGGAGAAGCTCTTTTTCAGACACAAATTGCTTTGATGACAGCAGGGGAAAATACAGAAAATTATTGCCAGTGTAGGAAAAGACCCCCAAACTTGTCATACAAATGCTTCTATTAACTGTGCCCCAAGTTGCCAGGTGTATTTAGAAGGTCTGAGTCAGGCTTTGATATTTTTGAAAACAGATGTCCAACCATTGAAACTTTTGTGCCTACAGATATTTTAAGTGATGATTTTTTAAAAATAGATTTTCCTCAGTGACTATTTGACCAATGTTTGAAAAATAAGCAAAAATATTTTGCCAGGTTTCTGAGGTCTGAAAATTATAGTATAAATTGAAAGTTGAAGTTCCAATAATGTCTGTTGATTTCTTTATAGCTAAGTTTAATTTTTGGTTCAATTTGAAAAAATGCTTTGGGTGAATTATCCAGAAAACCATGTAGTGGTCTACAGTTGTACTTTCAATCAAATTGTTTTCTTTGTGTTCATAGTGATATGTCAGATATATTTCTTCATCATATTACTGCTATATTTGTTTTTTAATTTTTCTCATTTTATTTTTTAAGATTTATTTATTTATTTGAGAGAAAGAGAGAGAGAGCAAGTGAGCCTAATGAGGGGCTCAACCTCACAACACCGAAATCATGACCTGAGCCAAAACCAAGATCAGATGCTTAACCAACTGCACCACCCAGGTGCCCCAGCAGGTTTTATTTCTTAATATTAAAGTCAATTTATCTTTTTTTATACTTAAATATTTTTTTTCTATTGAGAGGTATATTTCACATTCCAGCAATGCTTCGTGATATAACGACCTACTTGTATGTATTGTGGTTGAACTTAATTCACAATATTGACTATTTCATGAGCCAGGCATTGTCCTTGTCCTTGGATAGCTCACTGTCGAATCTCGCATAAATCGTAGTGTATTGCATTCCCCTGTGAAGGGATATCTGCATGCACAACAGCTATGGAGGGATAAAATACTCTCTCACCCTTCTTTATTCTCATCCAACAGACAGAAAGTCAAGAGACCAATGCTTATTTTTTGAGACTTCCAGAGTGCATTTTTAGATCATATTGACAACCTGCCTTTGCATAAATGTCCTAATGTCTACTCTACCTTGAGATTTTGCCTGGATATATGGAAGTAATGGGGCACCCCTGTAAGAGCTATATTTATTCTTCTCTCATCTTTGCCTACTTTTGGAAATTATGTGCAAAGGAGCTTGTAACAGAGAAATTCAGAGAATAGATTTGGTTGTTCAGTAGATCTGTGTCCTGGTTTTGGGTGGTACTTTCTGCATAGTGTTAGACAAACATTCTCTTAGATATTAAGGTGTTGATCCAGATTTTTGGTACATATTTTCTAATCTTTTCCTATTGCTTTCTGAGATAATTTTTTAGTTTAATATTCCAGCTCACAACTTTCTACTCTGTTTGCGTGCTACCATTTATCCCATTGCTCTTTTTTAAAATTCCAAGTGTCATATTTGCCATTTATAATATTTCTAGTGCACTCCTTTTCTTAAAACTTTCTGTTGACATTTTGTGTTACTGGTAACTTCTCAAAGATATTTAAAGCTTTATTTATTTTAAATCTTTTGTCATTCCAATAATTCCACTTCAAATATTGTTCCTTTTGTTGTCTTTATAGTAACTGTGCTCCTTAGGTGTCTAAGTATTTTGCCTTTTGATCTCATGCCCTTGACATAGATTCTACTCACTACCATTGATGGTATTTACCTAACACTTGGGCTCAGTTTTTATTGGTAAATATCAGTTAGAAGTAACATTGGAAAAAGACAGTTTGGTGCCCTAGCAGGGGAGGATTGAGGAGTGAAGACTCCAGAGCAGCTGGCTCATCAGAACTGGCTCATCCCCAGTTAATTTTATTGACATTCTAGGCACATAAAGCATTGGCCTTAATCTGATGCTAACCCATGAGGCTAGAGTTGGGACCACATTAGTAAAGCACCAGGCAAAGAGCGTCCCTACGTAAACTCCTCCTTTACTACTTCAAGTCAATTTTCAGTTTCCCCATTACTTCTTGTAGGTTTTAATAATGGAAGTTTAATAATTGCCTTCCTTTAGAAGAGTTTTTCTATGGCTGATTTTGAGAAAGGAGGCAAGGAAGTGAGGAAGCACTCTGTAGCTACTCTCTTTTTTTTGACCTCATAATGTTCTCATAAAACAGGAGTTGTGAATTCTTCCTTTAGAGTTCCTTTAGACATGTCTAGAGGGAAGGGATGTCTAGAGGGAAGGGATCATGGTGGCAGGAATTGTGTTTCCCTTGCTGCCTTTTTTTTTTTTTCCATTTGTGTCTGCTCCTAGCCCTTTCTTCTTGATTCTGTGTGTTAGAATGTAGGTTTAAGTATTACTCTCAAATAAGGTGAAAGTTTATTTCCTCTCATGCAGAAAGGCTGATAGTAGGTGGCCTAGTTCTGATTTGGTGGCTTTGTTTCACAAAGTTCTCAGGGATACAGTCTCTTTCCCATTCCCCTCTCTGTTATCTGTAGGATGTAGTCTGAGATGGTGACACCAGCTCCCATGTAGCAGGATGAAGGCAGGGATGAGGAAGGATTAGCAAAAGAGATAATGCACCTCTTTCTTGGGGGGATGTTCCAGGGAGGTGGTTCATATCAGCCACAACTTAAAGGCATTGTTATATCTAGCTCCAAGGAAGATAGAAGACATGGCCAGCCACATACCTGCTAAAAGTTTTATAATCATGGAAGAATAGGTACCAGGAGCAAGCTGTAGTTTCTGCTACATCTTCTTCCCTTTCTGTCTTCATTGATCTTTTCTTCCTATTTTCATTTGTTCCTTCCTCTCCTTCTTTCTCTCCTTTAATATTATTTAGTGTCTAGTGTACACTGTGGGCTGTATTAAATGTTCTATAGCCTCAGTATTTTATTCTGCATTGTCATCATTAATTTGGAGAACAAAGATACCTTGCTGTATTATGAGGAAATCTCAGAGAGAAAAAGTACAGTTTGGATGCAGAAGTTCTTTTTCTTGTATGAAAACAATTTACTATTTTACAGACAGAGAAACAGACCCAAGGCAACTATGTCAAAGATTCAGGCTGAATTTTACTTTTGCAACTTACTAAGCTGTTATAGACATTCAACATTTATTCATTCAGCAGGTATGTCAAGCAGTGTGTCAGGTAGTAGGAATCCACCAATAAACAGGTAATCACAATCCCTGCCCTCAGCTAGGCTGGATGTTGCATCCTAGTTGAGCAGCCAGACAATTAAGCAATTCGAGAGAGCAGATATACTCCACTGTGGTAGTTTGGGAAGTTTCATACTTTTCCCACTAGACTGCATTACATCTCAAACAAAACAATGTAAAGTCTTCCTTTCATTTATGTAGTATTTCCCAGTATAGCAAATGTTTTCAATATAGTAAGTAAGTAAAAAGAAAAATCAGAGGATTTCCAGACAGGGGAAAATCATGACTTAAATCACAGAGGTAAAAATAGTTTTGAAGAAAAGTGATCAATTTGACCAAACCCAGCTAAATTTAAGAGCGTGGGAGAAGGTAAAATTGGAGAGATGGGTATCACACCATGAAGAACTTCTAATGGCAGGTTAAGGTGTTTGGACTTAGACAATAAGGACCTTTTTCATGTTGACACCCAGAGCAATGACTTATGAGCCTGATATTTTAGCAATCAGATGGAGAGGCAGGGTCCTGGAGACATCTGGGTTTGAAGACTGGAATGTTGATGATATAAGGGAGGTGGCAGGTAAGTGGTTGATGTGAGTGCCCTTAGGTTGGTTGGAGTTGGAGAGTAGCTCTGGTGCCCACCAGTGACTGGCTCAGCTATTCTTGAGCATAACATCCAGGATACTTTGTAGGGGAGGAAGTGTATGTCCTCGGTGAGGACTTTCCAGCATCGTGTGGGCTGCAACAATCTGCAGTGCTTTTTTCTCCTTCAACTGTGGCAACCCTTGGCTAGAGGGGGAAAAGTAGAATGATCATAAGGCCACTCCGTGTCATCCTGGGTGTGCAGAAAAAGTTAGAGGCTAGTGTGATTTATATTGGGATCAGATTATGGAAATGTTGTGCTCTGCTTGTTCATTACTTCGGAATTATGTCTGGGAGAGCCCTGACACAGGTATGCTATAGGAACTCCACATTTAAAACCTGAACTTATTGTTCCAACAGTAAATTACCACGTTGCCTAGAGAAAAATCTCTTGAAACTAGTGAATTTCTTTAAAATGCTGATATCTGTGGCAGAACCATCTATAACTTGGAAAACATATTTTTTTCCTTTTAATTGCAATATAATTGATGTGTAGCATTTTGTTAGTTTTAGGTGTAGAGCAAATATGATTTGATATATGTATATATTGTGAAATAATCACCACCATGAGTTTAGTTAATGTCCATTACCATAGATGGTTACATTTTTTTTCCTAATGATAAGAACTTTTAAGATCTACTCTCTTAGCAACTTTCTTTTTTTAAAATTCCATGTTTTATTTTAAAAATTTTTTATTACATTATTTTATTTTTTCAGTGTTCCAAGATTCATTGTTTATGCCCCACACCCAGCGCTCCATGCAATACATGTCCTCAATACCCATCACCAGGCTCACCCCTGCCCCAATCCCCTTCCTTCCAAGACCCTCAGTTTGTTTCTGAGTCCAAAGTCTCTCATGTTTCATCTCCCTCCTTGATTTACCCCAATTCACATTTCTTTTCCTCCTTCTACTGTCCTCCATCTCATTCCTTAAGCTCCACAAGTAAGTGAAACCATATGATATTTGACTTTCTCTGCTTGGCTTCTTTCACTCAGCGTAATCTCCTGCAATCCCATCCATGTTGCTACAAAAGATGGGTATTCATCCTTTCTGATGGAGGCGTAATATTCCATTGTATATATGGACCATATCTCTTTTATCCATTCAAATATAACATGCACTGTAGTAATCATGCTGTACGATGTATCTATCCCCAGGATTTATTTATCTTATAACTGAAACTTTGTACCTGAAAATAAAATTTCTTTATCCATTGTGCTGAGGACAAACAGCTGGTTTGAGTGCATCATTAAAACAAGAGACACCTGGCTGGCTTAGTCGCTGGAGCACGCCACTCTTGATCTTGGCGTTTTGAGGTTAAGCCCCACATTTAGTGCAGAGATTACTTAAAAATAAAAAAAAATCTTTAAAAAAATGAAACAAAAGTTCAGAATCAACTGAAAGGATAGTCAATCTTTGTGGAGAAATATTTTCCATCCCACTTTATTTTATTTATTGAACTATACAAAATTACAATAAATGAAGAAATTATCAAATTTCATTAAGAGCTTTAGAAACTTTGATTTTAGCCATTTTGAGGCTGAGGTCAGGGGTAGGAAGGACACCTAGCCAAAGCACTATTAGTATTTGTGTGGAGAGCATAGTATTGGATAAAATGAACAGAAAGTACTTTCTCCTCAGGATATGCATTGCTTAGTTTTTGCTCTGTATTTATTTTTTAAATTCGAATCATTCATAAAATATCTTGGCTGTAAACAAGATCTGTTTAGTATTAAAGAAATGGATATCTACTGTTGCACTCATCTGTCTTCCTTACCACTGAAGAATTGTGTTCAACTGTGAGAAATAGAGACTTGAAATACAGTGGATTCAAAACACAAAGGTTTTTTTCTCTTGCGGAAAAGAATTCTGAAGCAGGCAGTTTTGGAAGCCCCTAGGAACTGACTTCCTTTGGCACTGCCATATCCAGAAAATGGCTTTAACCCTTGAGTTCACCTTGGAGTCCAAGTTGGCTGCTGGAGATCTAGACATCACCTCCGCATTCCAGGCGGGAGGAAAAACTTAGTATATTCTGAGTCAGCATCCTTTAAGTATACTTCTTGAGAGTTGCCTGCAGTACTTCCACTTTTGTCTCATTGACCAGAACTTAGTTACGTGACCATACTTATCTGCAAGGAAAACTAGGAGATCTATTTTTTTGTTGTTTTCTGGGAGGCTTTGTTCTCAGCTAAAATATCTGCATTCTGTTATTTATATGGTAGAGCCAAACCTCATTGTTAAGAAAGAAAGACAATATTGGAAGGTAACCAGCAGCCTCTACCCCATTTTGGGATAACCTATTTAAGGGAAATATTTCTCAAATTTCATGGCTAGCAAAGCAGGATAGAGGTAAGGAGTTTTGTGCCAGGTAAATGTTATGAGAAGAAAATTTGTGGAGTAATAAAGGAAAAAAGACATAGATTCCAGAGTTTGAGCATTAGAATATTTTCAAATTGAGCAATCTAGGAAGTCTCTCATTTAAAATGTGGACAATTAAACATTGACAATGTGACAAGTTCAAGCTAAGGGGGATTTATAGGGCCATTGCATGCTACATACTTCCAGAAAACACCATTCACATAGAATATATGAGTGGAATAAGTCAGAGAAAGACAATTATCACATGATCTCACTCATATATGGAATTTAAGAAACAAAATAAGGGATCATAGGGGAAGAGAGGGAAAAATAAAGCAAGAGAAATCCAGAGAGGGAGGTAGAAGGAGGACATGTATAATGCACACTGAGGCAGCCAGTATAATAGAAAAACTAAAGAGCAAGTGCAAAAATCTGACATTTAAGCTAAACTGGGTTTAGTACTTCTTGTCAATATTCTTAGTCTCCAACCCCCTACCGTTAAGCTTTCATCTCACACGCCTAATGGAGCCCCAACTTGGAATTCATGTCCAGATCTATGTCTTGAGTGGAGCTGGAGGAAAAAAAAAATCACACAATTGTGAATATTGTTACCATAAAATTTCATAGTTGCCAACCTCAATTTGGTTCTTAGTATTGCTTCTTGTCTTTTCTATGACTTGCTCTCTGGTTCTCGAGAGTATCTTAAACAAAAAATGTCTTCTATGCTCCCCAAACACCACTTCCCTCTCCCCTTCCTTTCCTGTGTTTCCTTCCCTTCTTGAGTGATTTCACAGAGCAATTAAATGCCCTCTTGATTCTATGCCATCTCTACTTTCAAACTTAACTTTTTTCACATCTATCCTTTTCTCATTAATCCTAGTTAATGGGAGAGGTGGCCTTCATCCAATAGGCAAGTTGTCTTCATTTGTTTTAGAGGTCAATACCTTTCTTCCTTTTCAGGATTCTTGTCTCTTTGATGATCCTCTTCATATGGGCTCTTATAAACATTTAAATATGCCTTACTTTTTCCCATCTTAAGAACAAAAATCTTCCAGGGCAAAAATTCCTATTCCAACTATCATCTCTCCATTCTATTCACTATTCCACTGCCCAAAGCCAACCACATGACTAGGTTCAGTGTCAGGGATTAATAAGGGAAGGGAATAATTTAAAATGCAATCTACCACATGCTCTTTTTTGCCAGACTTTTTGAAAGAGTTGTCTACATTCAAGCATCTCTATTGCTAAACTTTTTTTTCCCCCGTAAATCAATCTCCTTAATCTAGTTTCTGTCTTTGCCACTCTAAACTGCTCTTTCAAGGCCACTGACTATTTTCTTGTTGCTAACCCAAAGGGTATTTTTCAGTTCATACAGTACTTGATTTTTACCAGCATTTGAACACATAGACCATTCCCTTATAGAAATTCTTTCCTTGGCTCCTATGATTTTACTTTCCCATTTGTCTTCTTTATCTCTGGTTGCTTATTCTCACTGTCCCTTGTGGGCCCTTTCCCTTGGGTAGTCGCTTAGACATTGGTCCTATTTTGTCTCCTGTGCATCCCTTTCTCACTTCACACACTCTCAGTGATCTTCCCTATTTCCAATTTTCCAGTCATACTCTGTGTTGTACTAAGTTAGAAATTAAACCTACATGCACAAAAGTATATTTTTTCTTATTTTTTAAAGATTTATTTCTTTGTTTGCTTGTTCATTTATTCATTTATCAGGGCAGGGGAAGAGAGAGAGAGAGAGAGCATGCACAAAAGCAGGGGAGCAGCAGGTAGAGGGAGAGAAGCAGACTCCCCCACTGAGCCAGGAGCTGAATGCAGGCTCAATCCCACAACCCTGGGATCATGACCTGAGCCGAAGGCAGATGCTTAACCGACTGAGCCACCCAGGTGTCCCTAGCTTTCCTTATTTTTAATAAATGATACACTTGTGCTCAATCTTCTTTCCTCCAGTCTTGGTATTGATGGGGGAAAAACTAGCCAATTAAAATAACTCATTCTCTTAAAGCTCTAATGTCTCTTTCAGATAAATATTATGTCAACCCATTCTTTCTTTTAATGCTCTCTCTTTCCTCTCAACAAAGCTTCTTTCCTTATCATTGCCTACTTCTCAGGAGGGAATCTGGATATATGTGTAGTGTTTTCCTGCTAATGGAAACTTGTGGCAGTTTATTGAACAATTTTGACTCAGTAAGGTAGTAGCTGAAAGCTTCTCACCACTCTCCCATACGATTCTAGTCTCTTTACTTATTATTCTCCACTCACCGGAAGAAATTTGGGGCAGGACTCAAGATTTTCCTGGTCCTATTTAGATAGGAAGTTCAGTCCAATTTATTAATCATGTAACACCAAACTCCAGTCGAGTTTGTTTTTCTCCACCCCTAATTGTTGGTTATGCTTTGATCATGTGACTATTAATAATTTTATGATAACACACTTCAGAGAAATTTTCTTTTTTTTCCTTTTTTTTTTTTTTTAAAGATTTTGTTTATTTATTTGACAGAGAGAAATACAGCCAGAGAGGGAACACAAGCAAGAGGAGTGAGAGCCCGATGTGGGGCTTGATCCTGGGTCTCCAGGATCATGACCTGAGCTGAAGGCAATCACTTAACCAGCTGAGCCACCCAGGCACCCTTTCAGAGAAATTTTCTAAAGGCATAGTAACTTATGGTAACAAGACATAAAATATTTAAATTTAAATATGTATTTTCACTGAAAAATTAGTGTGGGAATAAAAAGTTGGAATATTTTGTTGAATATCTTCATTGAATCTTTTAATTACTCTTGGAATCTTCCAGTGAAAGGAAGGAATAGTTTATTCTTTATTTTTCATTTATTGGTTGGCTGTTTTGAAGGCCCTCCAGGGAAGGCAATAGGTGAGACCAAAAAGAAAAGAGACTATACTCTGTTTTTTTTTTTTGTTTTTTTTTTTAATGCTTATTCATTTTTTTTGGCATTTGTGCTTTCTGACTATGAGAGATACCAAAGTTGATCCTTTCTCATAGGGATCTTTTGTGTGTTTTTAGATACCTTCTCATGGTTGGGAATTGCCAAGTTGCATTTTCCTTGACTTCAATCTAACCTGCTGTGGTGGCCGCATCTGACTGTCACCCCTAGCCCCATGCCCTACAACCCCTGGTTCCTGTGCTCTGCTGTCTTGTGTTGCTCTTTCAGGGTTTCTGGAGAGAGTTTCCCTCAGA
This sequence comes from Spilogale gracilis, assembly GCA_004023965.1. Taxonomy (NCBI): domain Eukaryota; kingdom Metazoa; phylum Chordata; class Mammalia; order Carnivora; family Mephitidae; genus Spilogale; species Spilogale gracilis. Next base: position 73,043 of record PITA01002453.1, read on the forward strand.
ATGACCCAGTGCAACCTTCTCCTAGGAGGTGCATATCTGGTCGGTAGAGAATTTGCTCAGCATTTGCCTTGCCCAGTTCTGGAAGTGTGACCAGTTTCCCACACTGCCCTTTTCTCTTCTATCTGTTACAGTTGGAGCCACAATGTCTTACTTGGTCCAGTGGAAGAAAGAAAATCTTCTGCTCTCCAGCATGAGGAGTCAGGGGAAAGAAAAACTTCATATTGAAATCTCTCCAGAGAAACCCTTACGCAGTCTCTCCACTTTCTCTTAGGTAGCCTGGCAGTTGCTCATGGGCAGACATTGGCAACTGTTCACAACATTTTAGGGCACTGATCTTCCAACTCTCTGATTTGTAGACCACTTAAACTTATTTTGAAAGTTGAACTGTGTGCCCCTTACATTTTTATGTTGATATCTAGAATTTTTAATCATAAATTTAAATAGTACCATAGGATGCAATTTTTTGCTAATTGTAAATACCAATATTTTAAAATAAAAATGTTACATTATTTTTTAAACATATGTATGGAACTTGAATACCGTAGTAATTTGATTCCCACTACCAGCTTTTAAATAAATCATCATGACCTACCACTACCGCCAAAGAAAATAAATAACTTCTTTTAATAGTAGGAAATGTTACAGTGTTCTTTTCCCCTTTTGAACTTTTTTTTTTTCATTTTACTTCACCCAAAAATTTTTTCCATATAAATAAGTTTTGGACTTACCAGTCTCATTCCCATCATACTTTTCTTCAATAAAAATCCAATTTTTTCATTTCTTGTGATCATAAGAAATATTATGCATTTGGGTAAATACATCCTAACCATGGAAGTAAACTTTTATCAGAAATGTGCTATCTAAAGAGAGATGAGGCCTTTCTTCTCTTTCCCCTCTTCCTTTTCCTCTTCCTCCTCTTTTTTCTTCTAGTTTTGAGGAAGAATAAGAGTTTGGTGAAAATCAGCAATGACACTAAAAGAAAGTATTGGGCCATAAGTAAGTGTGCATTTACAGAAGATTCATTACAGCCATTAATGGTATTATTTGCAGGGAAATCTATAATGCCTTCCCATTAAGTAAATCCAAATAAAAGAATTATTTGGTAGCAGGGAGTAACAGAGGAGAGAAGAGGTTAATGAATGACAGTAAGTGGTAAAAAACCAAAAAGATAATTAGAGTACTCAATAATTTTGGGACAGAAGTTAAAAAAATTCTCTTAGATTGAATGAGTGCTCAAAAAATATAATTATCTGTATATTCCTTGCATTCAAAAATATAATATTAATCTGTTATCAGTAAACTGGGAATCTGTCTTCCTTTTATCTTGAAATCATATAAAATATGCCACAAGACTCAGACCTGGGGTTTGATGACTAGCAACTTAATAGTTATGGATATGTATATTGACTCTTTGGGATCGTAGAGTTGCTCACAACCCAAACAGCTGAGTTAGGGATGGATGAGATGTTTGTCATTTTTGTGAAAAAGGGCAAAAGGGATTCTATGGGGGAAAATTATATATAGCTCAGAAATTAATTTCTTAAAACCATCAGTGGGCATGTACGCCTTCAGATGTTTCAGTGTACTGTTTTAGGAATTGACCTCTACAGTTAGGATGTGAGGGGTCCTTGATGATAACTATGTACTCATCCTTGCGTGTTCTGCCAAAACTGAGGAACAGGGGATGCCACCCATAAATTCCTATTTTATGAATATATACATTCCCCTGGGAGGAAAATCTCTAGCTCTTACTGGCTTTATTAAAGGGTCCACTTTACTCAAAAGGGTTAAATAGCGCTAACTGGCAGATTGACCTCCTTTTACAATCCTATTATTAGGCAACTATAGATGCAACATATGACTCTAGATTAGGTACTGTACATAACATTTCTGCCTGTTTTGATTCTGCAGACCAAATGATCTGCTTCTGTTAAGTTCTCCCCATATCCACTGGGGACTCAGCTGCCATTCCGCAGGGCATAGAGTGCAAATTAGTTATTCAGGTTCCATAAGCAAACAGCGAGAACACTGTGCAATCTGTTACCCATCTAAATACCTGTGGCACAAACAAGCACTTAAACATGATTATAGTTATTTGATGCTACAACTTAATTTCATGATGAAATTCTATGTATTTATTATCTCTCTGCCGGTTTTTATAAGATCTTGTCGCACAAAGGACTTGGTGTGTTTGAAATCAGATATCCATTGTAATTTGCACAACATGCCCAACAAACGTGGGATATTTTTGTAAGAAGGTAAAAAGACCAATAGCAGAACTATGTTTTGTTTGATTTGGAAAAATGTTGCAGTTCCTGATTGCTTAAGGAATATGCTTCTGGGTATGTGCAGAAGTAGCTGGAGAGAGGGGAAACGGTCATTTGAAAAAATTCCTTAACCTTGGCTGAGACCTACACAGGTAAAAAGATGACACAAAGGAAGGGAGAAAGTGCATCCTAATCTAATGGAACTAAGGGAACCACCAAGCTGTCAATTCACTGAGCTGTAGATGTAGAAACAGAATGGAGCCTTTCAAATCTGCTGCCTTCTCCCTGGGGTTAGAGACCGGTTGCCATGGATATTCTGGATTCCAGCAGCTAATGGGAGGGAGATCTGTAGCCTTGGTATCCTGGGGACCCGCCAGGGTGAAACATGAAATGGAGGCCTGTGGGTGTGGTGGTGGAGGGCTGGGAAGCAAGGGGTCATAGGGCTGGTTTCCAGCAGAGTTAAAGCTGATTTTATTTCAAGTCACATTCATTTGGCAATCTATATTTTCCTGAAAAACCAGACCTTTTCATCCCTCCCCTACTGAGCAAAGAGAATCTTCATCTCCTTAAAATGGTTACTATCACAGCACTAAGTAGTGTATGCTATAATTAGATGTGCAGCCATGATTCAGAGAAGGATTTTTTCCCCCAATGTATTTGTGGGGGAGGGGTGGAGGGAAAATAATTTTAGTTTCGTTTAGAGATTAAGCTGCTTAAGAATACCCCAGATATAGCAAATACAGAGCCTGAATAAGAAAGTTTCTGGTTTATTCTGTTTCATCTAAAAATATTATTTGTTATGTGACCCCTTCTTTCCTTCTCATAACTCATTGCAAGATCAGCCCTTTTGCTTCCTTGTGTCTGCCTTTCACTCTGCCTCAGTTTTTAACCAGGTCACATAGAAACACTTTCTCTTTCTATAATGTCTTGGAGAATTTCCTTCTCTGGCTGGATAATCAAGCACTTTTAAGTCAAGTTCTTGGACAATGGTTGCTAATTCTGATAAGTGGGAAGTGGCTCTGCCCTGACCTTTTGAGCTGCCTTCTCGGCAGAGCACTGAAACAGCGATGTGGTCCTCCTTAGACGATTTCAGTGAGCAACAGATTCAGCAGTAACTCGCCATGCTGCCTTTTTCTTCACATTCCTTCAGCCTTTGCTGAAGGAGTTGCTCCAATGTAGATCAAATAAATCTTAATCACCAATGCTGCTTGACTAGGTGGAAAGGTATAGGTTGAAAAACAGGAACTGTTCTTGGTTGTAATTGTCTTGACTTTAAAATATCACATGGTCTTTGCTTGGCACTCACCATGTAACTTGTTGGCAAGAGCAACAGAAGAAGGTTGGCTTCTGTTTACCCCTGTATCCCAAGAATAGAAATGTATGTTTAATATTGTCAGCCTCATGAAGTGATGGAGACTTGGAAACATTTCCCTGTAGGCCAAATTTAAGGAAGTGAAGTGATTTGGAATCTGAGAGAAGTAGTTGCCAGACCAATGAGCATGTGTTGGCCAAGCAAAGACATCAGAGTTCTGTCAGTTGCTAAGAACTACTGTGATTCTTCCATTATAAATCCCCTTCTCTCTATTGACCAATACTTTGCTTTTTCTACCTTTATTGCCTTAATCCATTAGACATTAAGGTAAATATCTGGTGATCATCTGTCAGCAAAGCTGTCTTTTTTTTGTCCCCCAACTTGAGGAAGGTATGTTGATTATTCACAAAATTTCACATCCACACCTCTGTAGCTATCATCACAACTCAGTGGCCACCAAAAGTCCCTATCTTTCTTTACCATGTGATGTTTCATGGTATGCTCAGGTCTATAAGAATCAGGTACCATCCAGAGAATTGGAAAGTGTAGCCTGAATTGGGCAGAAAATATGGGAAGTGAGCATGGACACTTTCCCTCCATTATTGACAGCCAGTGTATCTCATTAGCACTCTCTCAAGAGGAAAAGAGATCTGTTTAATTTTATAATAGCTGGAGGAATAAAAGACTTGGTTTCAAGTGCTGGCAATACTAGATAATAATGGTGTGGTCATAAGAAATTAATAAAATCTCTTAAGAATCCAACTTCTCTTAATTGCAAAATGATGGACTATATGATATCTCAGTACAGTTTCCGATTTCTGATTTTATGTAGGAAACTGTTTACATAACCTAAAAATGAAGAACTTTCCCCATCTAGAAATCAAAAGAGAGGTTTGATAAACTTGACAGTACAAAATAGAAAAATATCTCTATAATAGTGCTATGCACAACTAATGAATCTTTGAACACTACATCAAAACTAATGATGTACTATATGTTGGCTAATTGAACTTAATAAAAAATTAAATATTAAAACTTAAAATGATGATTAAATACTATTAAATATTAAATATTATAACTATTAAATAATAAAGATGAAATAAAATTAAGTATTTATAACATGTGACAAAAATTAATGTCTCTTACATAAAACACTTCAAGTCATTAAGAAAAAAAGTAGTTTAAGGACACAGAGAGTCAAATCACAAAAGTATTAACAAATCTAGTATATTGGTGGAAAGTAATGTTTAACTTCAATAATTAAAGAAAATAAAAACAACAATATACCACTTTTAGCTTTCAGATCAGCACACATAAAAAGGTGTATTTAGTGATGGTAAGGATACAGTGAAGGTAAGGACAGAGTTATTCCACCAACCCTAGGCTTTTGAAAAATCATTGATGATATTATGAATTGCTGCATTCTTTCTGCTAGTTATTTTATAAATGTTCTAAAACAATGCCACTTTCAGAAATATATCCTAAGGAAATAAATACTGGTGTATAAAATATTTAGCTCTGGTTCTATTCATCATAACGAACTGTTGGAAAAACCTGTATGTCCAACCACTGGGGATTGGTTAAATAAATTAAGATGCATTAACATAACGGAATACTATATAATAAATTAACGGGATGGTACACAGATGCTTCTATTTGTATGGAACTGTGTTTAAAATGTATTATAATTTGTAAATACATTATTAAATAGTAAATAAGATATTATTGGATTATTCAAAAAGTTATGGATACATATACATGTATAAAAGGCATAAAAGCAATCTTGAATTATAAAGACAGATGTATTAATGGTGACTTTCTATTGGTAGAAAAACCTATGGATTTACTGGCATTTTAAGTTTTTTAAATTCTAATTCCCATGTAATTAATACACAGGGCTGTATTAGTTTCAGGTGTATAGTATAGTGATTCAACAATTTTATACATTACTCAGCACTCATCATGGTAGGTGTATGCTTAATCCCCTTCAGCTGTTTCACTCATGTTCCCACCCAACTCCCCTCTATCAGTTTGTTCTCTATAGTTGAGAAGCTGTTTAGGCTGTTTTTTTGGTTTTGTGTGTGTGTGTGTGTGTGTGTGTGTGTGTGTGTGTGTGTGTGTGTCTTTTTCCTTTATTTGGTTCTTTTGTTTCTTAAATTCCATGTATGAGTGAAATTATGGGGTATTTGTCTTGTGACTTCTTTTATTTTTTAACATTTTATTTATTTATTCTTTTAGGGAGAGAGAGAAAGAGAGCAGGGGGTGGGGCAGAAGAAGAGGGAGAGAGAGAATCCTAAGCAGATTCTTCCTTGAGAGCAAAGCCTAACATAGGGCTTGATCTCACGACCCTGAGAACATGAATTGAACAAAAATCAAGAGTTGTACACTTACCTGACTGAGGCACCTGTGCACCCCCTGACTGACTTATTTCACTTAGCACTATACGCTTTAGATCCATCTGTGTTGTTGTAAGTAGAAATATTTCATTCCATTTTATGGCTGAATAATATTCCATTATATATATATGATATACACACATATGAATACATATACACATATATGTATATGAATATACACACATATGTATATATGTATATACATACATAAATATATCTCACATCTTCTTTATTCATTCATCTATCAGTGGACACTTGGGTTGCTTCCATAATTTGGCTTTTGTAAATAATTCTGCAATAAACATAGGGATGCATATAACTTTTTATTGAATTAGTGTTTTTATATTCTTTGGGTAAATACCCAGTAGTGTGATTACTGGATCATATAATTCTATTTTTCATTTTTTAGGTACTTTCATACTGTTTTCCACAGTGGCTGTACAATTTTGCATTCCAACCAATCATATGTGAGGGTTCCTTTTTCTCCACATCCTTGTCAACACTTGTTTATTTCTTGTGTTTTTGATTTTAGCCATTCTAACAGGTGATTTCTCCTTGTGGCTTTGATTTGCGAAGCCATTCCCTGATGATGAGTGATAATGGGCATCTTTTCATGTGTTTTTTGGCGATTTATGTGTCTTCTTTGTAGAAATGTCTGCTCATGTCTTCTGCCCATTTTTTAATTGGATTATTTGTTTTTTGGGTGTTGAGTTGTATAAGCTCTTTATAGATTTTGGATACTCACATTTTATCAGATATGTCATTTACAAATAACTTCTTCCAGTGGTGCCTGGGTGTCTTAGTTGGCTAATTATCGGCCCTCAGTTCAGATCATGATCTTAGGGTTCTGGAATTGAGCCCCACATCAGGCTCTCTGCTTAGCAGGGATTATTTTTCCCCTCTTCCCACTCCTCTCATCCCACCACCATCACACTTGTGTCCTCTCTCCCTTTCTCTCTAATAAATAAAATTGAAAAAAAACCCCAAACCAAGTAACTTTTCCCTTTCTCTAGGTTGTCTTTTAGTTTTGTTGTTTCCTTCACTGTGCAGAAGCTTTTAATTTTGACAAAAATCCCAGTAGTGTTTTTTTTTCTTTTGCTTTTGTTTCCTTTGCCTCAGGAGACATCTAGAAAAATATTACTATGGCTGATGTAAGAAAAATTACTCCCTATGCTCTCTTCTAGGATTTTTCTGGTTTCAGGTTTCACATTTATGTCCTTAATCCATTTTGAATTTATTGTTGTATATATAGGACAGTGATCCAGTTTCATTCTTTTGCATGTTGCTGTCCCATTTTCCCAATACCATTTGTTGAAGAGACTCTTTTTCCCATTGCATGTCTAAAATACATATATTTACTTACTTATTACTTAGGGGGCAGTAAGGGATAGAGGAAGAGATTCTCAAGCAGACTCCCCACTGGGCAGGAAGCCCAACATGGGGCTCAGTCCCACAACCCCAAGATCATGACCTGAGCTGAAACCAAGAGTCAGACACCCTACTGACTGAGCCACCAAGGTGATCCTCTAGTAGTTTTTTGATGCACTTGTTAGTATTTTTTTTACATACAGTATTATGTCATCTGGAAATAGTGAAAATTTTATTTCTTCCTTACCAACTTGGATGTCCTTAATTTATTTTCCTTATCTGATTCCTGTGGCTAGGACTTCCAGTACTATTATAAATAAAGGTAGTGAGTATGGACACCATTGTCTTGTTCCTAACCTTAGGGGAAAAGCTCTCAGGTTTTCACCAGTGAGTATGATGTTAGTCATGGATTTTCATATATAGTCTTTATTATGTTGAGGTATGTTCCCCCTAAACCTACTTTGTTGAGGGTTTTTGTCATGAATGGATGTTGTACATTGTCAAATGCTTTTTCTGCATCCAGTAAATTGATCATATGGTTCTCATTCTTTCTTTTATTGATGTAATGTATCATGTTGATTGATTTGTGAATATTGAACCACCCTTACATCCCAGGAATAAATCCCACTTGATCATGGTGAAGATTTTTTTTAATGTGTTGTTGGATTTGGTTTGCTGAGGATTTTTGCATCTATGTTCATCACAGTTATTGACCTTTAGTTCTTTTTCTTAAAAAAAGATTTTTGTGGGACGCCTGGGTAGCTCAGTTGGTTAAGCAACTGCCTTCGGCTCAGGTCATGATCCTGGAGACCGGGATCGAGCCCACATCGGGCTTCCTGCTTGGTGGGAAGCCTGATTCTCCCTCTCTCAGTCCCTCTGCTTGTGTTCCCTCTCTAGCTGCGTTTCTCTCTGTCAAATAAATAAATAAAAAATAAAAAAAAAAGATTTTTGCATTTATTTGAGAGAGAGACTGCACATGCACGAATGGTGAGAGGGGCAGAGGGAGAGATAATCCTCAAGCAGGCTCCCCCCTGAATGAAGATCCCAATGAAAGGCTTAATCCCAGTACCCCAAGATCATGACTACAGCTGAAACAAAGAGCTGGACACTCAGCTGACTGAGCAACTCAGATGCCCTACGTAGCTCTCTTTTTTATGTGGTGTCTTTATCTGTTTTTCATATCAGGGTAATGCTGTTCTTATAGAATGGATTTGGAAGGTTTCTTTCTCTTCTATTTTTTGGAATAGTATGAGAAGAATAAGTATTAATTCTTATTTAAATGTTTAGTAGAATTCACCTGTGAAGCCATCTGTTCCTGTACTTTTGTTTGCTGAGAGGTTTCTTTTTTTTTCTTTTAATTATTAATTCAGTTTTATTGCCATTAATTGGTGTTTTCAAGTTTTCTATTTCTTCCTGTTTCAGTTTTGGTAGGATGTATGTTTCTGGGCTTTAATTTCTTCCAGGTTGTCCAATTTGTTGGCATATAATTTTTCATAATCTCTTATAATCCTTTGTATTCTGTGGTGTTGGTTGTTATATCTCCTCTTTCATTTCTGATTTTGTTTATTTGAGCCTTTTTTTAAATGAGTCTGGCTAATGGTTTATCAATTTTGTTGATCTTTTCAAAGAACCAGCTCCTGGTTTTACTGATGTGTTCTTTGGTTTTATTTAGTTTTTATTTCATTTATTTCTGCTCTAATCTTTATTATTTCCTTCCCTCTATTGGTTTGGGGTTTTGCTTTTTTTTTCTTTTTCTAATTCCTTTTGGTGTAAGATTAGCTTATTTTATTTATTTATTTATTTACTTTTTGTTTCTTGTAATAGGCCTGTATTGCTATAAATTCCCCTGTTAGAACAGCTTTTGCTGCATCCCCCAAATTTTGGGCTGTTGTGGTTTCATTTTCACTTGTCTGTATGTATTTTTTTAATTTTCTCTTTGATTGCTTGGTTGACCCATTCATTGTTAAGTAGCATGTTATTTAATTTAACAAACATGTATTTGTGGTCTTTCCAGATTTTTTCTTGTGGATAATTGAAGTGTTGTGGTTAGAAAAGATGCATATAGGACTTGGATCTTTTTGAATTTGTTGAAAATTGTTTTGTGGCTTAACACGGGATCTATTCTGTACACTTGATCTATTCAAGTTCTTGAAAAGAATGTGTAATCTGCTGTTTTAGGATGGAATGTCTTGAATATATCTGTTTAGATCCATCTGATCCAATGTGTCATTTCAAGGCACTGTTTTCTTGTTGATTTTCTGTTTGGGTAGTCTATCATTTGATGTATGTGGGGTGTTAAAGTCCTCTACTATTATTATATTAGTATTGATTACTTCCCTTATGTTTGTTAAGAGCTGATTTATGTGTTTGGATGCTCCCATGTTGGGTGCATAAATATTTATGATTGTTATATCTTCTTGTTGGATTGTTTCCTTTATCATTAAATAGTTTCCTTCTTTGGTTCTTGTTACGGTTTTTGTTTTGAAGTCTGTTTTGTCCTATATCAATATTCCTGCCCTGGCTTTCTTTTCACTTTCATGCATGATAAATGCTTTCCATTCCTTTACTTTTAATCTGCAGGCATCTTTAGGTCTAAAAATACTCCCCTGTACACAGCATATAGATAGGTCTTTCTTTTTTAATCCATTCCATCACCCCGTGTCTTTTGACTGGAGTGCTTAATTCATTTACTTTCAAAGTAATTATTGATAAGTATTTACATATTGCTGTTTTGTTACTTGTTTTATGATTGTTTTGTAGTTCTTCTCTGTTCTTTTTTTGCTTTTCTCTTCTTTGATGGTTAGTTGGATTTCTTTAGTGCTATATTTGAATTACTTTGTCTTTATTTTTTGCATATTTATTACTGGTTTTCGATTTGTGGTTACTATTAGGTTTATATAAGAACGTCTTGGACATATAGCAGTCTATCTTAAGTTGATGGTCACTTAATTTTGAACCCATTCTTTACTCCTCTCCCCTGCCACATTTTATGTATATGGTGTCACACTTCACATCCTTTTATTTTGTGAGTCCCTTGGCTGATTTTTACAGATATATTTATTTATTTATATTTTTAATTTTTTTAGATTTTATTTATTTGACAGTGAGAAACACAGCTAGAGAGGAAACACAAGCAGGGTGAGCGAGAGAGGGAAAAGCAGGCTCCCCGCCGAGCAGGGAGCCCAATGTGGGGCTCGATCCTGGGTCTCCGGGATCATGACCTGAGCTGAAGGCAGTCGCTTAACCAACTGAGCCACCCAGGTGCCCCACAGATATACTTTTTTTTACTGCTTTTGTGCTTCCTGCTTTTTTTTTACTCCTAGTTATGTTCCTTCTTTTCTACTTAGAGTCCCCATTAACATTTCTTGTAGGGCTAGTTTACTGGTAATGTGTTCCTTCAACTTTTATTTGTCTGAGAAATTCTTTTCTTTCTATTTTGAATGATGGCCTGCTGGATAGAATATTCTTGATTCTAGTTTTTTTTTTTTTTTTTTTTCTTTTTTCTTTTGACACTTTGAATATATCATGCCACTCTCTTCTGGCTTTCAAAAGTTTCTCTGGAAAAATCCACTGATAGCCTAATGGGGTTTCCCTTGTATGTAACTGCTTTCCTTTCTGTTGCTGCCTTTAAAATGATCTGTCTCTACTTTTTGCCACTTTAATTACTGTGTATCTTGGTGTCGATAGTCTTGTGTTGATTTTCTTGGGGACTTTCGATGCCTCCTGGATCTAGATTTCTGTTTTCTTCCCCAAATTCAGGAAATTTTCAACTTTTATTCAAATACATTTTCCACTCCCTTTTCTCTCCTTTCCTTCCAGGATCCCTATAGTGAAAAGGTTATTGTGGTTGATGATGGTGTTGAGATCCTTTAACCTATTTTATTATTCTTTTTCTCTATCCTGTTCAGTTTGATTGCTTTCCTTTGCTTTGTCCTCCAGGTCACTGTCCCGTTCTTCTGCTTCCTCTAGTCTATTTATTTCTCCCACTGTATTTTTTTTTAAGATTTGTTTATTTATTTGACAGACAGAAACACAGCGAGAGAGGGAACACAAGCAGGGGGAGTGAGAGAGGGAGAAGCAGGCTTCCCGCCGAGCAGGGAGCCCGAAGTGGGCCTCCATCCCGGGTCTCGATCCCGGGTCTCTGGGATCATGACCTGAGCCGAAGGCAGTCGCTTAACCAACTGAGCCACCCAGGCGCCCCTCCCACTGTATTTTTAATTTTAATTATTGAATTCTTCATCTCTGATTGGTTCCTTTTTGTTTTCTGTCTCTTTGTTGAAGGTCTCACTGAGGTCCTCTACTATTTTCTCAAGTCCTATGAGTATCTCTATGATCATTGCTTTAAATTTTCTGTCAGGCATTTCACTTATCTTTTCATTATGTTCTCTTGCTGTGATTTTACCCCTATTCTTTCATTTGGCACATATTTCTCTGACTCCTCTTTTTGACTAAGTTTCTATCTCTTTCTGTATGTTAGGAAAGTCAGCTATGTCTCCTGCTCTCCTGCTCTTCATAAGTGGCCTTATGAAGAAGAGGTCCTATAGCACCCTGTAGTGCAATGTCCTCTGTTCACCAGAACCTCGCATTTTAGGGGTGTCTCTTATGTGTGTTCGCCTACTATTGTGGCTGAAGCATGTTTGCTTTTAGTCTAGTCATCTGTAGTGGTTTTCTTTGCCTATTGTGGGCAGGGCTTTGTCCTATATTGTTATTGGGCTAGTTTGGGGCCACCTTGGCCTTTAGTTGAGTCAGACCAAGTGTTTGCCAGAGTTTTGGTAGCACCAAACTGCAGAGCACTTTCTCTGCATTGTCACTTTAGAAGTATTTTTTTTGGTTATGGGGACTGTAGTCAGACCAGCTGCCTGCCTCCTCCACTGCTGATGTCACAGTCAGATGGTGTGTGTAATTATCTTCCCCTCTCCCTGGGGCAGGGATCACTTTGGAAGTGCTGTCCCTTTTTGGGGCTATTGCATGCTGCTAGGCTTGTCACACCATCTTATATGGACTCCCACTGAGGGTGGTGGTGTGGCTCATGTGGTGCCATCAAGGTCTGCTGGTCTGCTGTGGGAGGGGACTTACAGCCATCCAGGAAACTCCTGCCTAGGCCGGGATGGTGGGGGGATGTCCACAGGAGAATGTGGGGTGGAGCTTGCTTTTGGCCAAGTAGGTGGAGCATGTGTGAGGTGCACTGGTTCCTGCAGGTGTCAGTGTATCTAGGCTGGGGGTGAGGGAGAGAAAAGTACCTGCTAGCTCCTTTGTATTTAGAGAAGTCTCCCAAAGATCCCTGCCCCTAGAGCACAAGGTCTGAGGTTGGTAAATGAATCTCCCTCCAGTATACCCCAGGTATTTTTCAAACTCCTGCTGCTATGCTGCATCTCAGCAGGGCGGTTTGTTGTGTTGTGTCTTTTAAGGGGGGGATTCAGATTCCTCTCACTCTCTTTGGTTTCCCAGATTTGAGCCCACTAATTTTTAAAGTTCCACCTATTAAGCCTTGCTGATTATAAGAACTTGCAAAATTAGGCCCCTCTAGTTTTAAAAATCAAATGTTATGTGAATTTGTCTTCCCAGTGTGGGTTCCCCATCCCTGCAGTGCCTGGCATGGGATCTGTTCCTCTTCTGTCTTAGCACCCACCATAACCCTCTCTCCTGCGTATTGTCCCGTGTCTCTATTTGGTCTTGTGTCTCTGCCTTTCCTACCCTCTTCCGTGTGGCCTCTTCTCTACATTTAGCTGTGGAGGGTTTGCTCTGCCAGTCTTTGGGTTGTTCTCTGGGTTATTTACACTGATGTGGATGTTATCTAGTTGGATCTGTGGAATGAGGTGAGCTTAGTATCCTCCTACTCTGCCATCTTCTCCAGAAATCAGCACTTTACTTTTTTTTCTATGTTTTCTGTAATGAAAATTTCTTTCTTTTGTATTAGAGAAAAAAAAAAAACTTCATTTAATAAGATACTTAAAATGCTACCATTTTAGAGAAATTCATGGTTAAATAATTTCTAAACTTGCACTCATCTGTATATAGAATTGTGACAATAGTGGTAGTTTAACAAATCTGTAGTAATCATGTCAATGCCAATAAAGGCAGTATATGTTTTTTCACATTGAAATAATTCAAAACACAGATGTAATTATTGTTCATTTAATAATTTCAGAAGTATGTAAGGGATATGTGAACAAGTATTCCTCTGGTCCAGTGTGAGGAGAAATAGATTCCTTACAGCTGTATGTGTTCTTAGATCTGCAAGAACAATTGTGTAAGCTGGAGGAGCAAAAATGAAAATGAATTTGATTCTATATAAATTTTTAAAAATCATATAGTAGAGTGAATATATAGTATTAATATTCACATAGTAAATGCTATGAGAGTTTCAGAAGAATATCCTTTGTAATGTTTATTTTAGATATTCTCACATATATTAGAAGAAATTTAACTGATATAAAATGATTTACTCTCACAATCAAGTAAAATTTATCTATGTAGATTGACAAGTCACTTCAAAATATTCATTGGACAGTTAAATTATTCAGCATGCTTTTTTTAAAAAAACTTTATTTATTTTAGAGAGAGAAGGCAAGAGAATGAGCATGATTGGGAGGAGAGGCAGAGGGAGAGAATCTCAAGCCAACTTCCAACTGAGCTTGGAGCTTGATATGGGTACCTATCTCAGGACCCATGAGAACCTGACCTTAGCTAAAACCAAGAGTCAGACATTTAACCAACTGAGACACGCAGGTGCCCCCCCATATGGTTTTTTTTTTTTTTTTAATAATAACAACAAAACAACAATGACAGCAAAAATTTCTTCTATTTTAAAATCTTTTCATTTGAGAGTTTCCAAATTTTGTCCTTTTACCATATCTGTCTCCCTCTTGCCACCTGGATCTCACCCTCCCTTCCCTAACCCTTGGAAATCACCATATTTTTCATTTCTGAATTTATCATTTCAAAATGCTATATAAATGGAATCATATAGTATATAATTTTTGGGAATGGCTTTTTACCTCAGCATAAATGCCCTGGAGATGCATCATTGTGTTTGTTCCTTTTTTGTTGTTGTTGTTGCTGAGCATATTCCATGGAATTTGTATTATAATTTGCTTAACCATTCACCTGTTGATGGCCACCTGGACCACTTCTAGCTCTTGGCTATTTTCAGTGAAGCTTCTATGAGCATTCATGTAATGGTTTTTGTGTGACATAGGTTTTTATTTTTTGAGGGAATAAGAGTCCAAGAGTTCAGTGCTGGATCATATGGTAATTGTATGGTTAGATGGATAAGAAACTGTCCATTTTTCAGACTGGCTGTATCATTTTACATTTCCACCAGCAATGTATAAGTGATCTAGTTTCTCCTCATCCTCTACAGCATTTGGTGCTGTCACTATATTTTCTTTTGGTCCTTCTGATACATGTGTAGTGATATCTTATTTGTTTGAACTTGTATTAACTTATTGCTACTGATGTTGAAATATTCTCAAGTGCTTGTTTGTCATCTATATATCCTCTTCAGTTAAATGTGTATTATGACTTTTGCCTATTTTCTGATTGGGTTTTTAAAAATTATTAAACTTCTAGATTTCCTTAAATATTCTAAATATAGTCCTTTCTTGGATATGTGGTTTACAAATGTATTGTCTGAGTCTGTAGTTTATCTCTTTATCTTCTTTATGTAGGTCATCACAATGAAATATTTAAATTTTGATTAGATTTATCAATTTATCCTTTTATGGATTATGTTTTTGGTGTCAAGTCTAAAAATTCCTTGCCTAATCCTAAATTCCAGATTTCCTCTTATTCATCTTTCTGAAAGTTTTATAGTTTGCCCGTTGTAGTTAAGCCCATGATCCATTTTGAATTCATTTTGTCTATGGTATAAGATATAAGTCAAGGTTTTTGCTTTTGTTTTTTTGTTTTTGTCTATAGATGTCTAATTGCTCTAGCACCATTTCTTTAAATGACTATCCTTCCTCCATTGAATTGCTTTTGCACCTTTGTCAAAAATCAATTAAGCATATTTGTATGGATCTCTTTCTGGGTTTTCTATGTTCCATTAATTTATGTATCTCTGCCAGTATCACACTGTCTCAAATACCATAACTGTATATTTTAATATTATATATTTATTTCATAGGACCACTGTAACACATTACTACAGACTTGGTTGAAAACAACAGAAATGTGTTCTCTCACAGTTCTGGAGGCCAGAAGTCTGAAATCATGGTGTAAGCAGGGTTGTTCTTCCTCTGTAGCCTCTAGGGAAGAATTCTTCCTTGCCTTTTTTAGCTTCGGGTAACTATTGGCAAGCTTTGGCTTCCTTGAACTATGGCTGCCTCTGTCTTTGCCTCTTCTTTCCCTCTGCATATGGCTTGTCTGTGTGCCTTTCCCCTTTCTTGTAAGGATATATGTGATTATAATTAGCATCCATCCAGATAATCCAGGATAAGCTCCTCCTCTCAAGATTTTTAACTTAATCACATCTTTTACCATATAAGGTAATAGTCAGTCTTTTGTCATAGAGATAATATTTGCAGGTTCCAGAATGTGGCATATGTTTTGGAAGGCTAATACTCAGCTCACTACAGGTTGTTTTAGTTTTTCTAGGGCCTATACTTTTTTTTTTTTTTTTTTTTTTTTTTTTTTAAGAGAGAGTGAGAGAGAGCATGTGTGTGCCAGTTGGGGGACAGATGGAGAGGGAGAGAAAGAATCCCAGGCAGGTACCACACTCAGCATGGAGTCTGATGCAGGGCTGGATCTCACAACCCTGAGATTAGGACCGGAGCCAGAATCAAGAGTCAGAGGCTTAACTGACTGAGCCACCCAGGTGCCCTGGGCTTATACTTTTTTATATAAATTTTAGAGTAAGTTTGTGTATGACTTCAGAAATCCTTGCTGGGATTTTCATAGGCATTGTATTCTATATGTTCGTTGATAGTACATAGAAATTGGATTGACTTTGTATGCTGTAAACCTGTAATAATTTATTAGTTCTAGGAGACTTTTTATAGTTTCTTTGGAATTTTCTTTTTTTTTCTATTTTTTTAAAAGATTTATTTATTATTTATGTTAGAGCAAGAGAGAGTGGGGGGAGGGGAGAGTGGGGAGGAAGAGAGAAACTCCAAGCAGACCGTGCACTGAGCATGGAGCCCTACATGGGACTTAATCTCATAACCCTGAGATCATGACCTGAGCTGAAATCAGGAGTTGGATGCTTCACCGACTGCACCACCCTGGCACCCTTCTTTCAAACTTCCTACATAAATAGTCTATCTTCAAATAGAAACAGTTTAATCTCTTTCCTTCTTATCTGTACGCCTTTTATTTCCTTTTCTTTTCTTATTGCAGTGACTAGACCTTCCAATACTACATTGTGTCAGAGTGGTGAGAATACATTCCTGCTTTCCTTCCAGTCTTTGTTGAAAAATCATTCATTTTTTTATCATTAAATATGATGTAACTTCTAGTTTTTCAAAATTTTTGTAGATGGTTTTATCAAGCTGAAATAATATCACTGTATTTCCAACTTGCTATGTACATTTTATCCATTGTTGGACTTAGGCTGCTCTTGCTTTATCAAGGATTTTTGCATCTATATTCTGGTCTATAGGTATCTTCTTTCTTAATGCTTTTGTTTTTGGTATTTATTTCATCTTTGTTGAGTTTTGGTAGTTTTTATTTTTTAAGAAATTGGTCCACTTCTTCAGAGTTATTGAATTTATGAATGTAAAGTTACTCATAATATTCCCTAATTATCTTTTCAATAATTGCAGGATCTGTAATGATATTTTGATATTGGTGATTTGTGTCATTTCTCTTTTTTATTTTGTTCAGTCCTATGAAGGATTTATTGATTGTCTTCATATTTTAAGAACAACTGGCTTTTTGTTTCATTGATTTTCTTTATTGTTTTTTTTTTGTTTTTAACTTTGTTATTTTCTTTGTGTTGTCTTTATTATTTTCTTCCTTCTACTTGTTTTAGGTTTTCTTGCTCTTTGTTTTATTTTTTTAAGTAGGAACTTAGATAATTAATTTCAAAATTTCTAATGTAAGCAATGCATAGATCTCCCTCTCAGCATTGCTTTAGAAACAATATGGTATATTTTTGTTTTCATTTGATTCTATATATATATTTTAAAAAATTCTTTTGAGACTCCTCTTTGATTTACGGCTCATTTAGTGATGAATCACTAAATTTGACCCCTGAAATTAATAATAGACTACATATTAACTAAATTGAATTTAAATAGGTCTAAGTTGGTGACTATTCCACAGGTGCTTGGAAAAAAAAATGTATCCTGTTATTGTTAGGTAGAATGTCCTACATCTGTCCATTAAATTTTCTTGTTGATTTTGTTGTTCAGATTGCCTATATTTTTGCTGATTTTCTGCCTAATAAGTCTATTGGTTTCTGGAAGGAGGATGTTTAAGGTCCCATGTATATTTTAGTCTGTTTCTCCATTCAGCTCTGTCAGCTTTTGCTTCATGTATTTTGATGAGTTATTTGGTCAGTACACATTTAGGATTGCTATGTCTTCCTGGTACATTGATACTTGTGTCATTATATAATATCCTTCTTTGTCTCCAGTAATTACTTTTGCTCTGAATTCTACTTAATCAAATACTAATATAGTCCCTCCTGATTTTTAAATTTAACCTTTGCATAGTATGACTTTTTTATCCTTCTACTTTACATATACTTATTCCATGGAATTTGAAATGTTTCTTACAAACAGCATGTGTTGGGTCATTTAAAAAAAAACACACTGTCAATCACTGCCTTTTGATTCATGCATTTATACAATTTACATATAAGGTAATCTTGATAGTTTAGTCCCTAAGTCTGCCATTTTAATGTTGTTTTCTCTCCCTCTTATTCTTGTTCTTCTATTTCTCATTTTTACCTTCTTGTAAATTACTTGATTTTTTTTTCTTTTTTAGATATCTTGGTTTACTAATGGTATATCTCTGTATAGTTTCCATAGTGGTTATTTTGGTCATTACAATATACAAATATGACTTATCACAATCTATTAGTATAGAAAACAGATGGTACCTCCTTCAATTGCTCCCCAAGGTGTCAGTGTCTTAAACCTCAAAACTTATGAATTACCTGACATGACAAAAGGGGCTTTGGACATATGATTAAATCAAGGATCTTGAGATGGGAAGATCATTCTGTGTTGTCTAGGTGGGCCCAATATAATTGTTAGGGTTCTTACCAGAGGTAGGTAGAGAGTCATAAAAGGTATATGCTGAGGGGAGTAGAAGTAAGAGAATCAGAGAGATATTTGAAGATGCTATGCTGCTTGCTTTGAAGATGGAGGACGGGTCCACAAGCCAAGAAATGTGGTTGTGTCTTAGGAGTTTTGTCTATTGTATTAGGAGTCTCTGGGTTCTAATTCAAGTTTTCATTTTAGTGGCTGTTTAGTAGGTCATCCTATTTAGCATACAGACCTTAGCCTTCTTTTTTGGGTTATTGTTACAATAACAGATTAATTTTTAGAGACTTTGCTGTCTTGTTTCAGACTGCTTGATTTATCTTTTGTTGTTAGGACTTCCACCAGTACTTGCTGGTACTGGCTGAGAATGAGGGGTTTTCCTGGACTGAGGTGCCGGGTATTTCCCAGTAAGGAAGAGAAGTACGAAGTCTCTGTAGTTAGAGAGGCTTTATAGACTATGCTGCTTGTAGTGCCTGGGTCCCTCTTCCCGCCCCCTGGCATCTCTGGTATTTTTCTGTGAGAAAAGGGAGTCTTAGGGCCACGAAGGAAGTACAATTCCTTGTGTCACTAATTGTTAGTGGGGCTCCTGAAGGATCTCTTGCCAGTTCTTCCAGGTTTGCCTGCTGTTGTCAAAAGGGCTCCCATTGATTCAGGGCAAGGAAGAAGCCTGGCTAGGCTTGCTTTTGTTGCTGGGTTGGGGGTCTGAAAATGCTGAGTGTGTGAGTGACTTACAAATTCTGTTGTGGAGGAGAGAGACACACTGCTGCTATATTGTTCCTCCAGGCCTGGGGTTCTATGCAAGTTTGCCTTTTTGCCACCTTTCAGAGTTCTTGTTTGCTTGTGCACGGCATTATTTCCAGGGTTTATAGTGCTTAGTGGAAAGGAACAGGGAAAAATGGGCCTGTGCCTTCTTGTCCAGACTAGGAGTCACCATTAAACTTCTGATAATACCAAATTGTTTTTGTCCTTCCCTTGGAGAGGATCTAGTGCATTTGAAGAACTGGAAGAAGATATTTGAAGTGGAATGAATGGAGTATGAAGTGAGGTCTGGGAAGAAGGAGGGGCTTATCATGCGAAACATTATAGATCATGTTAAGGAGTTTATATTTTACTCTATGTGCAATGGGAAAGCATGTTAAAATTTTAAACAGTGGAATGGCTTAATCTGATTGTTTTTTTAATTTTAAAAAGATTGTTTTAGTTTCTGTGTAGAAAAGAGATGTTAGGGCTCAAGAGTAGAAATAGTGAGACATATAACTATAAGCCTGGTCATACTTGGTTACTTGAATAAAGAGACACAATGATTACTTGAGCAAAGACAGAGCTAAGGAGAAGTAGACAGATCAGAGATAAATTTGAAGGTATCAACCTGTAGATTTTGTAATGGATTGACTATGGAACATGAATGAAAGAGATGTGCCACAAATGTTTTCTCAAAGTCTTGGCTTAGTGAACTGGGTGGGTAAGGAAATACAAGATAGGGAATAGATGTGAGAATTGTAGCTAAGGTTGACTTTGAGATGGAGTTTACATAGGTAAATGGATATGCCTAGGAGATATCTAAAAATATCAGAAGAGTGGATGAGCTAGAAATACAATGAGGGAGGTATCAGATCATAGGTGATATGGAAGTTGTAGGAGTGGATCACATCACTTAGGAAAAATACAGAGTAATAAGAGTCAAATGCTGAATTCAGAGTCATGAGGCAAACCAGCATTTAGTTGTTAGAGGAGGAGTAACGTGCCAAAAACAATAAGAAGCAGTAGCCAGGAAGAGAGAGGGAGAAAGCCAAGATATATTCCCCATCTCTATAAGACTTTATTTCAAATTCCCAGCATATTAATCACTCATAATGATGATAAAGAAAGCAGAGAGTCATAAAATACCCCTCCCCATCATATAATGAAGTCCCTAATTACTCAGTTGTATTATTTCCAATTAATATTAAAAATTATCTGTAGAAGAAATTTCTGTAGCACTCAAAAATTTGAAAAGATAATATAAGAAAATGTTAACAGACATAGCTAATGATGGAATTGTGAATAGTCTTTACTTTCTTCAATTCACTTTTCTAAATCTTAATTTTTTTCTGTAACAAGCATATCCGAAAACATTATCTAAATATATTCTATTTTTTTGTGTGTGAGAAAGTAATTTTCTATTAGAACAAGTATAATTAATCTGAGTGTTAGGGTTGTATATAACACTGTGAAGCATCCCAACTGTTTTTTTTAGTTAGATATATACAATTTATTTGCTTCTCTGCTATCTTCAGGGCTTTTTTATTCAGATGAGCATGTAGTTATTTATAAATAATATTGTGAGAAAGTGATGCATAGAGTGAAGTATGTGAAAACTAAAGTTAAATTATTTGTATTTGAATTCTAGCTCTGTAACATGACACATGTTGAAAGTGAAACTGTTAGCATATATCTCGAAGTGTTATCTGGAGATCAAAACTAGATAAAATAAATGAGTGGCACAGTCCAGTTCCTGGTATATGATAACTTACTGATATATGATGGTTGTTAATAGCTCTGGCTGTGGAGATGGAGTAAGTATAAAAATTACTTAATAAATGGGTCACATTTTGATAATTATTTAACCTCTCTGTGTTTTATTTTACTTATGTATCAGGTCTTAAGGGTACCTACTCATAGGTTATTATGAGATAATGTATGTCTGACACTTGGAATACTGTTTGGAGTTTTCAAAAGTACTCAACAAATACCATTTTGCATATTTCTTTTATGATGAAGGATCTTTTACTTCAGTGACTAGATTTTAAACTCCCATAGGGCAGGAACCAGTCTTGGACATTTTTTTAATACACAATGATTCATGTGCTCAAGAATGTTTATAATTTAAGATTATCATTCCAAATATTAATTCCCATGACATAAGGCTAGAGTAGGAGCTTTCTTAACAGATATTCCCTGAACTATCTCAACAGGTTGATTGATGCTCTCATTCCCCTATGGCTCATAAGTGCTGATGCCCAGAGATTACTGAACATTCCTTGTACACTGCAGGCCACTATTCCATGTGTATCAGCATATTTCTGCTCCTAATAGTTGAGTCTTTTTCTTAGCAAGGAACTCATGTTCATTTATAAACCAGTGATTCCAGTTGTTATGTGCTATAGTGACATATTTATTTAAATATTTGATAAACTGCTAAACTTTGAATAAAAAAAGAAAAAGTATATTTTGTGAAAATTAAGTTGAATACTTTGGGAAGAGTTGACAAAAATGACTTCCTAAAGATTGCTATCAAGTTACATGTGGGCAATGCAAAAGAGATGTACTGGGAAAACCCTCTGCGCTCATATTGCGTTACAAATGGATTTAGGTTCTCCTTCCTCTTTAAAAAATACAAACTAGAAATCACAGACAATGGATGATGGGTATGATTTATATGTGTGATTTATGAAAGCACTTATCTCCATTAGTGGGCCCACACTGAAAGAAGAGCTCCTGGCTCAACATCTAAGCATTGGTATATATATATTTTTTCAAGTTAAGATTAAGTATTTAGTTTATAGGAAACCATTTTTTAATGATTTCCTGCCTTAACCAACAACTATTCATCTTGAAACATAAGAAGTCTTCTACAATAATTGGGTTCAGCAGAAATTAAACTGAGCATCTACTGATTTTGAATTCCAGTTTAATCACTTACTATGCTTATGATTTTGAGCAAATTAGTTATCCTCCTGAATCTTGGTCCCTCATTTGTAGATGGTATTTATTTATTTATTTTATTAATGAGGGTCTTAAAAA
Source organism: Spilogale gracilis (assembly GCA_004023965.1). Classification (NCBI taxonomy): domain Eukaryota; kingdom Metazoa; phylum Chordata; class Mammalia; order Carnivora; family Mephitidae; genus Spilogale; species Spilogale gracilis. The sequence goes on from PITA01002453.1 coordinate 95,382, forward strand.
AATTAAACGAGACCATATATCTGAAGCACATAGCAGAGTCCCTGGAGGAAAGGGAATGAGTGCTTAATAAATATAGTTTTCTATATTGTAATGACTGTTGAATATTTTCTCTGAAACTATGACCTCTTCTAAGCTTTAGAGACACATATCCAACTGTGGACTACAAATATCTAACTGAATCTCCTTAAGATACCTTTACCATTCTCCTAGACTGAGTCTTATAATTATCAAGGCATCATTCTCCTGCCTTTTCATTCATTCTCATACACAGAAATGGCTACCAAATAGATTCAATTTTGAATTTTAGAAATTCTCTCCATTTTCTTTTCTTTTTCACTACTAATATTTGTCTCTCCCTTTCTTCCTTCTTAATTGTTCCAGTTTATTTAATTTAATAAAAGCTATTTTATTTTCATTACTCAAAAGTGTAATTTATTTTCTATTTACTTAAATAACATTCAGTTATTATTTATAAGGCTCAAGATTTCATCATTTCTCATACTACATTCCTATTTCCCTTCTTCCCAGTACATTCATTGCCAATATTATCTTCCCAAGAAACAAATCTGATCTGTGCACCAACACACACACACGCACACACCCATGCGCACGCGCTTAAACGTTTATGTCGTGCTATTATGTCCCTGTTAGGACCCAGCCTACTTAGCTTCATATGTAAGCCCTTCATATGCTGGAACTACTCTGTAGATTTAGCTCTGCCTCTCTCCAACCATACTTAACTCCCTGCTGTGTTGGGGATGGTGCATGATCCACCCTTCCCTCCACGCCACCAGAAATTCTGGTGGAGGTACCTGTGAATGTGAATGAAAGCCCAGAGGGGCTTTCCCTGCCTAGAATCCGAAAAGCCACTTAACCTGTGGGTCAGGGAAATATGTCCTTGGTGTGCTTATTCAAGACATAGTTCCATTTAATCGTCCTCCCGGTAATCATATCTCTGATCTCTTATCTGTATTTCTTGATCCCTGTGCATCAATGGTCTCAACTTCTGTGAGTTTAAGCAATCACTCTGTACCCTGCAGTAACAATACTAATCCTGTCTCTAGGGTGGGTGCAAAAGCAGTTAAAGATTTAACTGCACCACCCAACTTCCTCACGTGGGAATAATAAAAGACTGGGACCCTTGACAGTAAAATATAGAGAGAGGAAGACTGAGAGAGGAAGAAGGAAGAGCAGAGCGAAGAGACAAAGCCATGAGACTGAGAGTCTGAGAGACGGAGACACAGACACAGAGAGAAAGACAGAGAGCCTGCGCAGAGAGAGGCAAAGGAAGAGAGAGCGAAGCAAAAGACAGAGAGCAAGAGATAGAGAGACAGAGAGACTGAGACAGAGAGACAGAGACAGAGACAGAGACAGAGAGAGAAACAGAAACAGAGAAGCAGAGAGCAAGAGAGACAGAACTAACTGTTTGCCTAAAGCTAGATTGATGTAACTAAAAGGCTTTAAATAAAGAACCCTGGAGACACAGTTTTCAGGAGAGGAGATCCCCCACACCACTCTTTGAGTCCGGTCTCCTCATTTTATCGCTGACTCCGTCACCACCTTCGGGGAACCCCAACTGTTACCGTTGCCAGGGCCGGCTCCCAGCACTGCTGTTCTCAAATATAATTTTCACAATTCTGTGTTGTTCTTGTGCTTACTCTTCTGTGTGAATTTCTCTGTCCTTTGGAATACCCATTTGGTGGACCAACTTTTATTGCCCAGGAATTGTTCCTGTTCCTAAATATACAGTTTTTGAAGATATCTAGGGGATTTGGGGGACTAATGCTGTATCTCAATCACTATCTACACACACACACCCGATGATTTGAACATCTGTGGGCAGAATATAGTTCTATCAGAGTTCTCTTGGGTTGACTTAGTGTCTTCTCACTAATTACTACACAGAGCCTCAAGTGACAATAACAGCTGGTTATGCAATTAAAACCTTTCAGCTGTGAGTGGAGAGCTCAGTTAGGATGACTGGAAGGGTACAGTGTATAATATACTCATTGGTTTAATAAGATGGAAAGTATGTGGTTGCTCAGTTATGCAATTCATTTTGACTCAAATGGAGAAATCAAATTAACTGCAGGCAGGTATTATAAGAGCTGACAGGTCTGACATGCTCAGTGTTCCATGAAACCGAAGATTGTCCTTGTAAAGTCACAGGTATTTTTTTTATTCCTTCTTTTTCTTTGAGAATTTCTACAAGCTAAAATAAAATGTTCAATACATACTCTTTAGCAGCTAAAAGGATATTTTGGTTTGGCTCTATCAAGTGTAGAATTTACAAAAAAAATAAGAAACTCAGTCGCAGATGGTAAAAACAATAACCTGTGGAAACATTACTATACTGATCAGTGTTCTAAATTGCTGGATATTTTGGCACAAAAAGAGCAGAGATATACAGACATCTCCTTTAGACTCATTTAAATAATTTTGATTCATGTTTCACAGAAAAATACTGTCCCTGTTTTCTAACATTATTTTGGTAATGGCTGGTATGGTAGATTTGCTTTTGAATGACTCAAAAAGAGTAAATAAAGAACAAACTTAAGTCCCTTTAAAAATAGTCCTTATTTTACCTTATTTTAAATGTTCTTTATTTCAAAAAAATTTTAACTATTTAAAAATATTCCTTATTTTTGAGTTAAGATGTTTTCTTAAAGGCACATGGCCTAAAAATAAGGTGAAAGTTAATAGTATAAATTAAATTAATATGGGCAATTTTAGTATTCAGAATTCCTTGAAAACACCAAGTTATTATTACATGAAGACAGCAACCTTTTAAAAAACTTTTTAGGGTATAATTTAAGGGAACAAATAAGTGGAAGTGGGAGAAAAACAATTATTGAAAAATCAAACCATTGGCACATTCATTTAAATTGTTGGAACATTTTATGTAGATAAAAAGTTACTGAAATATGTTAATTTTCATGGCTGGCCTTCCATACCTGTGACTGTTGCTCAGTGCATTTGTAGCTATGCTGTGTGAAATGTATCAGTTTTGTCGGTGTTCATTCCCCTACTCTTCCTTTTCCTTTATTGTGAGCTACTTGAGGGCAGGGATTGTGTATTTGTCATCTGTGTAATCCCATCAAATACCAGGATGCAGTTCATAGTATCCATACTTTAAATGAAAGAATTGATTTTATAATCACTTAAATAGTACCTAGCTTGTGGCACATACTGTTTTAAACACCTTCTGTATTAGTTAAAATATTAGTTAAAACTAATTCTGTTCTCATAACTGTGTTAGTTATCCATTGATGCACAACAAATGATCCCCAAATTCAGGAACTAAAGCAACAACAGATATTATCTGATACAGTTTCTGAACATGAGGAATTTGGGAGCAGCTTAGCTGGGTGGTTCTGGTTTCAGGATCTTTCATGACGTCATAGTCAAGATGTTTGTTGGAGCTACAGGCCTGGAGGATCAGCTTCCAAGGTCATTCATTCCCATTGATAAGTTAGTGTTGATTGTTGCAGGATGCCTCAGTTCTTGCCGTACAGTTCAAAAGTTCAGGTGCTTCTGACCAACTGGCTATAAATTGGAGGTCCCCACCACCCTCTTCCTGAGTTCCATTACTTTGCTAGAGTAACTCACAAAACTTGGGAAAACAGTTTATTTACCAGTTTACCAATTTATTATGAAAGGACATAACTCAGGAAGAGTCAGATGGAAGAGATATGGGGCAAGACATGTAGCCGGGGGTCCAGAGCTTCCAGGCCTTCTCTGGCACCATTCTCCCAACACTTCCACGTGTTCCCCAAACTGGAAGATGTCTGGATTTTTGGATTTTTATGGAGGCTTTATTATGTAGGCAGGATTGATTAAATCATTGGCCGTTGGTGATCTATTCAACCTCTAGCATATCTTCTCCCTTCCTTGGAGGTCCAACGGTGGGGAAACCTGAAATTTCCAACCCTCTAATCAAGTTTAGTTCCTTTGGAACACAGAGCTCTCATCCTTGGGAATTTCCCAGAAATCACTTGCTTAACATAAACTCAGATATGGTTGAAAGGGGCTTGTTATCAATAACAAAAGGCACCTAGTCACCCTGATCACTGAAACTAGGAACCCAGGACAAAACCCAAATATTATTAGAAAAAAGATGCCCTTATTGCTCCAATCTTTTAGGAAATTCCAAGTGTTTTGGGAGCTGTGTGCCAGGAACATGGACAAAGGCCAAATACATATTTCATAAATTTATAAGTCATAATATCACAGTTGATCCTTGGGGGTGAACTTGGGAACTGATGACTACAACAGAGTAAATGAAATAGGTGCTTCCTCCTTTTTTAGTTGGAGGAAGAGAGGCACAGAAAGGTTAAATAATTTGGGTTATGATAAAGATTAAATGAAAGGACATAACTCAGGAACAGTCAGATGGCTGCAAAACATTATATGGCACATACGAAGCAATAAATATCAGCTGTTATTTTCTCTGTAAGCCAAAATAATTGCGTTTGGTAGTTATTTTCAAATTTCAGTGGGTCCAGATGGCAAGTTGTAGGTTCAGTTTCCATTTTATGGAATCACATTTTGTGACTTTAACATAGGGAAAGCTGGCATGTGATGTATATTGGTTTCGTATTGCTGTTGAATGAATTACCACAAATTTAGTGGTTTAATGCAACACTGATTTATTATATTACAATTCTGCAGGTGAGAAATTTGACACAATCTTACTGGACTAAAGTCAAGATGTTGATAGTGGTACATTCATTCTAGAGGCTATAGGGGAGAACACATTTTCTTGCCTTTTCCAGCTTCTTGAAGCCACCTGAATTCCTTGGCTCATGGCCCCTGTCCTCTATCTTCAAAGTCAGTTGTGCAGGATCTTCCAGTCTTTGTTTCTCTTACGTCTTCCCAGTCTCTGCCTCTGTGTTCATATCACTGACTCTGCTTTTTGATCTTTGTGCCTCCCTATTAAAAGGATCCTTGTGATTACATTGGGCCCATCTGGACAATTCAGGACTCTCTCCCCATCTTAAGATTCTTAATCACATCTCCAGAGTCTCCTTTGTAAGATAAAATATCATTCACAGGTTCCAAGGATTAGAATACGAACATATTTGGGCAGCCATTATTCAACCTACTACATGATGAGTGCTAAGTTTTTTTTTGAATCCAAGCTTTTGTTATAGCCATTGAACTCTCTCATACTAGAGTGTGGAAATTAAATCCATTTGCCTCTCTTTTGGGGGTGATTTTAAAGTTTATTCTATCTTTCTGAGAATGATCTAAACTTCTTCTTTCTGAAGGATGGTGGGAAGCAAGCAGAAGACACACTGGACTAAGTATCAGGGGCTGAATTCTTATGCGGAACTCTTCCTCTTTCTAGCTGTGGTACCATGGGAAAATCATTTAGCATATGAAGAACCATTTAAAGTTTGTGTTGAACAAAAATACTTGTCTGTGTAGCTTACAGGATTGCTATGTTCATCAGTTGAATAATATGGAAAGGCATGCCTTGTAAGAGGCAAGGAGCCAAACAGACTTACAATCCTATTGATTATCAATATAGCTGTTTGAGGTGTTTAACTTAACATAGAACACTGGGAGTAGAGCAGACACAGTAAGGCCAATATAGCCTTTTAAAAGAGACCTCCTCACAGTGCCAGCCCCTTCGCCCCCCCTTGACCTGGCCGCACACCCTCCTTACTGCTAGTGAGTTTCAAGCCCTCCACAGATAGAGCCAGCATAGCTATGAACATAAATAAGGACAAACTTGGACATTCTGAGGGTCTCTCTGAGTGGGCAGGATTGTGAAGGGAGTATTATTTTATCCCATGCTTTGAGGAATTACATCATTTCTTACTATGTGGAGCTAGATGGAACACTGGAGAGAGTTTCTGATCAAAAGATATTTATGTTCTTTAGGATCTTCCATACTCTAGTAAAAACAAAGACTTTAATTTGTGAGGCTGGGTTTAAATAGTCTGTTAAGCAAGTTAAAATATTATTAAGGGGCTTTTGTATGCCACTTGAGGAGGAAGTTAAGTGTTGAATATTCCTCAGATTTTTTAAAATTCACTTATGTGTATGTCTTCCAAATAGGCATTTGGGGACTGATGGAGATATGTGACATAACAGGAAAGTCACCAAGTGGAAGGGGAAAGTCCCTGATGGTGATTCCATGGTATTTGTGTTATTCCTTCTTTTGTAAAAATGTCTCCAGGCTGCTTTGTTAGGGCCTTGACAGAACCCCAGGACTTCCATTTAGTAATCCTTTCAGGGCCCACAGATACAAATAAAAGATAGCCAGGTCCACCCCGTTTGCTTCTCTTCTCTAAGCAATTGTTTATACAGTGAAGGCCAGGAGCTCTGTCATCTGAGATAATGAGCTGATAAGGAGTTAGAGAATGGTCACACAAAATCAAAATGCTTAGGTCTGGGAAGTCACCCAAGAGGTCCTAAATTTAGATCTTCCATTGCTACTTAAAGCCTTTGAGCTTTCAGAGGTGCTTTTTGCCCCTTTTCAGCCAGCATTTAATTTTCTTAAAATCATTATTGATTTGTCTCAAGAATCAGTCTGTTTTCTATAGCTGGTTGAAACATAGTGAGTTTCAGTCTGTTTCTATCGTCTATTTCTATATAGAAATAACCGGTCGATTTTTTCTACCTGTGAATCCATCCTGCTCTGAGGCTCTATGGGGTTGGAGCTTCGGGCTTCTCCCCAGCAGTGTGCCTGTCTTCCAGCCTACCAGGCCACACACACCACAGTGACATCAGTCACCCAACAGGAGGCAACCGCAGATGACTGCAACCTCTACCCAGTCAGTATCTTTCAACAAAAGACACAGAACAGTTTGAATTTGTGGGAAACAACCTGGGTTTTTGCCATGTCCTCCTTGAAATAGAGATTTCACAGAACTAAATCTCTTTCAAAGAGGGGAATTACTGCCTGCCCTGAAGGAGGAGTTGGGGAGACTCAGTCCTGTGCCATTGTCTCTCCATATAAAGGAGAACAAGGAAAGACCTGCTCTTGATAATCTTGAGCAGTCATGTGTGAGAAAAAAAAAATTCTTTTCTTTTCAAAGCCTGCCTTTCATACTGAACATCAGCCCTCAATTTTTCAGGGTGCAAAAAAGTCTTGATAAAAATTATCCTGAAAAAAAGAAGAAAAAAAAGAATTACCATGATCCTTTGATTTTTTTTTTCTCCTCTTTGCTGCTAGATTTTGAGACATTTCAGTACTCATTAAGGCTGCTGTTTTATACAGAGCAGAGCAAATAGATGTTCTTCACACTAGGTGATTCAACTCTATTTGAGACAGTTGATGTATGTAGAGATACGAGATGTTCATTTAATCTCTAGCTCTCACATATCATTTGCATAGAGATTTTCAAGAAAGTCATACCAAGTTTCTTTGATTAAGCACTTAGCGTAATTAATCGGTATACATTATTTGCATGAATTCTAGTGTACCTGTTAAATTATACATCTGTAATTGTGACATTCAGGAAACTTCAAAGCTTGAGGTGCCATCTTTGGTTTTGAGGAACAAAAGTCCCACTTCCTTAGATGAAAGTATGCATCTTCTAATGGTTGAAGTGGTTGCCCTCTCAGGCATCTCTTAGAACAGAGGATGTGTTACTTAGGGAACAACCCCATGGATATGCAGGATAAGTAAACTCATTATGGATATAGTATGAAGGAGATAACCTATAAAACATATATGAAGTGGTCTTTAAAGGAAAACTAGGCAGAATTAACTAGCAGTATGGCAGGCTATCTAACTTATTCATTTGCTGGATTGCTTTTGTTTTTGTGCTTTACAATTCCCCATAGTGAGTTTTAAGATTTAGGAAGCATATTTGTGTGTGTAGGTATGTATTTGCGCATATAAGAAGAGTCAGGGCAGGGAAGGGGCAAAGAATGGGCATGGCCAGCCAGGAGAAGAAGCCATTAACCTGGTCACTGAGCCCATCCCAAAACAGTTCCTTGAGCAAGTTCAGCTCAAGGTAAGAAAATTAGAGTTATTAGCCAAGGTCTGGGGAATGGGGAGATATATTTTCATGATTAACTCTGGAGTATAGCATGCTGCATGTATTTAACTCAGAATTCTACCTACATTTGCCAAGAAATCAAGTGGATACCTAGAAATTTGAAACTACAACTGACAAGGTGAGGCAGATGTGCTTATTAATGCTCCATTCATGTAGAACATAAATGTGAAATAAACTGTTACCTAAGAGTTATTTAAAAGAAATTACAAACATGTAACTGATTGCTGAGTACCTATCTCTCAAAGATAGGGCAATATTTTCCTGAAAATATTAGGGACTATGGTATCTTCATGGGTCTGTCCTGAGGATTAAATTATGTGATGGGCAGAATTTATTTGTTCTCCTTTTTCTCCATTCAACAATTTTTTATCCTGCCTTTAATAGTACCAGCATGGCACCTATGTACCAGGGTTATGGGAGGTGATCGGTGTAAACTTTGCTATTATGCTCAAGGAGTGTATAGGTTAAAAGAAAGTCTAGATCCTAGAAGATTACTTTGCATATCAGGGGCTCAACAAATACCATTTTCCTTTACTTTCTTAATTTTTATAATCTGGGCTGTATTCTTAAAAGAAAAAAACATTTGAAAATGGTGAAATTCTGAATGATCCTTAATGTGTCAAAATGTTTCTTGGATTTATCCACTAAATAGTTATTGAATGCCTGTTGTGTGAATATGGCATTATTACTAGTATTTACATGAAGGTATATATTATACAGTATTATTCTTTGTTTAAAATTCATAATGTATTTACTATGTGTCTGGCACAATTGTGTAATTAAGAGGGTACAAAAGTTATTTGAAATGGTCTCTGTCCTCAAGATAAATCTACTGCAGTGTTGTGCATAATTTTGTTGAATTGTTAGATGCAGTGGTAGGCTGTCAGGAGTTTTCTGTTTTGACTCTAAAAGACTACTGATGATCTGTTCCTTGTCTTTAATCTTTGTTCTCAGAGCTCCTTGCCTTGTCTTGTGCTACCATCAGATGGACTCATTAGCTGCCTGGGTGGGCTGGGGGAGGCTTCCTGGGAGGCCTTACCTATTCTCCGGATTAGGTAAACTTTTTCTAATCAATGAAACACCCAGAAGTAAATCCTGACTCTAGGTAACAGCTCATTGCATTTCATTATAAATACTTTTCAGATGTGTATCTTTCTCATTTAAATGTAAGCTGTGGCGGTGTTGGATTGCTTCTATATTCCTAGTACCTGGCACTATGCTGGGGCTGGTAGCAGCATGGTTAATGTTTGCTGAATGGAGGAAAAGAATAAATGAATTCTACCCATCTCATAAAATACATGCAGTATTCTAACAACTACAGAAAATAAAAGAAATGGAAGACATTTGTCCCCTTTTGCAGCCCAGGCTGGCTGCTGTAAGGCCACCAAGCCCTTTTGGTGATTGATGATGACTTGCTGTGTTCTGATGATCCCTTTTCTGGGTGCAAATTACACAATTTACAGATTGAAAAGTAGCCGAATTAAGTTGAAATTCTGTGTTTCCCTAAGTTTGGGAAATACTGAGTTAAACCATGTTAAAGTGATTGCTTTTCACTGTACTTCTCAGGGGTATCACTGCTTAATGTACATGGTGTATCTCTAAAAATGTATGATCTGAAGTATTTTCAAATTTATTTGACCCTGAAACCCTTTTTTCTTGGAGCAATTTGGGCAAAGTTGAGGTTTGCAACACGCTCTTGGAGATGCACTGCGTTTAGCTGTTCTAAGGGAAAAACACGATTTACTCAACAGTAAGGAGAGATAATTGAACTCAGTTTTAGTTTCTACTAAGTTCCTGCTAAGGAAAACTCAACTATCTACTATTGTCCTCAAAGAAAGAAAATCAAATCAAATGCTAACGCTGACTAAATGGTAGGAAATGAGTTCCCAAGTGTTAAGAAAAGCCAGACAGCCTCCCAGCAGCATCCTTCCCACATGGCAGACCTCAAGGCCAACCTGGAGTTGCCAACCAAATGCCTGGGGAGATTCCCATGCAAGCAGATGGTGCTGCCTGGAGACAGTTGTCCACAGCTTGGCATCTGGGCTCGTGAGTGCTGTCCAGCTGAGGGCTGTTCAGGCAGAATGCTGGGTGATAGGCTTCCTGCTGAAATCCATTAGCACTCCAGCATAGCCCATTCTTCTTTTCCTTAAAAAGGATTTGTACTCATTCTGAAATCATATCAGAAATAGCTACCCATAAATATGTACAAGGCATGTGGCCTTTAAAAGGACAAATTTAAGGACAGAAAGATACTAATAAAGTTAGAGTCACCCAGTCAGTGAGAGCTGATACTAGGACCTAGTATAGCATATGGAGAGAAGGGTTTTGCATGTTGCTTCTCTACGTCAGTTACATTCTCAATGACTTGACTCTTTCCTTGACCAAAGTTTTCTTAGGCTTCTCTAAGCCTTCTTTTGACTGGGTCTTGACCTTGGGCTTTTGTGTCTGTTTTTGCCAGGTTTAGTCTTATAAGGAATCCTGCAGAGTCTGTTTAGAGAGAATCCCCTCATTCTTGTTTCCTGATCACCCTCATATTTGATGAAACTTCTTAGTCTCCACCCCTAATATTTTATCACTCCGGCCTGAAATCAGTAAGAGTCCTATTAAGTTGGTATAGCAAAACCTCCCTACGCTTGATGTCTCCTCTAAGTAATTTTGGTACCCATTAGTTCTTCATTCTGCTCTTTCGCTATAAATCCCCACTTGTCTTTATCATATTTGAAGTTGAGCCTGATTTTTCCCCTATATTGCAATAGTCTTGGATAAAGTCTCCCTTATCATTTTAACATGTGTCAGAATAATTTTTTTCTTTAACATGCAACATGCTTTGTGCTTAGTCATAATTAGCAAAGGTAAAAAGTGAACGTTTTCAGAGGCATTTAGGAGGAATACCTTGAACGGATGTGCTAATCTTCTCTTTAGCTGATTGAAAAATAGCTAGAACTTTAATATAATGAATGCTGGAAGGTAGTATCACTTGGAGGTGAGGGAAGGGATGGTTCCTGAATTATACCCACACCCAGAAGAGATATTTATATTGTTCTTAATATAAGGGTCAAGAACATCCATAAATACGGAATAATAAACATATGGCCTATTATTTCTATAGTTTTATCTGCCTCATGCCTATTTTTCAAAAGTAGAATTGAAAACTTTATAGAAAAATAATAAATGCATATTTAAAAAGCCTTCCTGATGATTCATCTGCATAACCATTCAATTTTTATGTGGTTCTTTTAGCTATATCTAAAGAGATTAGACATTTTGGTTTGTCTGGCAATCCCCAGATTATAGCAGAACCTTGTCCAATTTAGCGTTTATCCTGGACAAAAATGTCCAGTTTGAATTGTGAATTATATGAGTTCTCTAATCCTACCTGATGTTGGATATACCCAGATGTTTTAGTGCATGTGAACCCCTACTCCTTGTCATTGACTACATCAGATATTTCTTTTCTTTTTTAAGATTTTATTTATTTATTTGACAGAGAGAAACACAGCTAGAGAAGGAACACAAGCAGAGGGAGTGAGAGTGGGAGAAGCAGGCTTCCCGCTGAGCAGGGAGCCTGATGCAGGGCTCGATCCCGGGTCTCCAGAATCATGACCTGAGCCGAAGGCAGTTGCTTAACCAACTGAGCCACCCAGGTGCCCCTACATCAGATATTTCTGTACTCCCTGTGTTCTCTTGGCTTCAGTTGTCTTCTGAGCCTCTGGCCACATCTTTTATTTCAGCTTCTGAATGGCCACATATTTGAGGCTCATCTCAGCCATTTGTGAAATAACTGTTCCATCTCAGTACAACCCAATGATGCCTTTTGACATGCCTACACCACCTCCCTCTCTCCTCCTGCCCTGAGTTTTTTCTCTTGCCTTTGAGACTCTAAAAGACCCACTCTTCTACCATATTATGAGCAATATGGAATGCGGGGAATTTATGCCCATGTGGCTAATACTTGACCAATGTGAGAGAAGAGCAGGTAGATGAGTTCTACTATTTTTTTCCCTCCTGAGACCCAGTTCCTAGGCTCTTTGGAAGGTAATCCCAGGAGATGGAGCCACCAGTTCCACTTGTTACCAAGTGGTGGCCAGTTTGAGAATATGCCACTATTGACCTCATTTTATGCCTCATTCTGCATTTTCTCAGTCTTCTCTTCCTCGGATTGAATGTTCTAAGAAAATAGCAACACATAAGGTTTTGGTTCGAGCTCTGGTTTCTAGGAACCCATGCTAATAAATGTAACCTTAAATGTCTTAACTCCACACTACCTTTTACTCCCCCACCCCTACTCTGCTGCCACCCCCTGATTCTGGGGCTGAAACTCTGAAAACTACATTTACCAGACACCTTTGCCAGTTTGCTTACAGGCTCTGCCAATAGGAAGACTGGAGGACAATTGGAAGTTGGATGAAAAGAAGTGGAAAGGAGGGATTTCTGATTTTTCCCCCTGTTTTTGAGAGTGTGGCTAGAATAGTGGCAATTAACTCCAGTAGTGGTTAACCCCAGCCTGCACCTTCTTTTTCCATTCCACAAACTAGCTTCAGATAAATAGAGGCAGTCATACCTGGGTGATGGCCCCTTCTAAGCACCCACTCCCCTTCTAAGCACCCACTCCTTCAAGCTCTTAGGTGCCAGACTCCAGAGATTACACCTCATCCTTTGTCTATGTGCAGCCTTGAGGAGGTAGTTTCCTCCAGTACTACGTCACTTGAATTTTTGAGGATTTGTCTGAGGATGAAATGAGTCAATATACAAATATCTTATTCTCATCATTTGTGGTAATTAGCTAAAGCCCCAGGAACACAAGATGAGTGAATACCAAACTATCAACCCTAGGGAAAACATATGCGTGCGTGCGCATGTGCGCACACACGCATGGTCCCCCCTACACACTTGTCTTACATAGATTATAATCATAAATCTTGAAAAAAAATGCATGCTGGTAGATTCCATTTTATTTTAAAAAAGAGAAAAGGAGGTATAGATCTAAGTGGTTTGTGTTGACTTAGTTGTCACTCATAGTGGCCTCAGTTGTGACTCAGACCCTCCCCCACTGACCCCAAATCCTGGGCTTCTTGCACTAACCCATACCCCCTACCTCGATAATTATCCTCTGCTTACCTCCATATTAGCTGAACAGGAAAGATGAGCTGAAAATTTCAGGTACCTTACATTGTTTTTTGCTGCTCTGTGCCTGTCTTGAATGCCCTTTAAGGCACCAGAAGTAGTGATTTTGAGGTTACAAATAAATGGTATTGAATAGGAGGATTGTAAATAGGGGATTCCAAGAATAATGCGGGTTGGCTCTACTAAATTTGGAACTTTAATTAACACACAGCAAGTGGTCAGTTAATGTTCACTGTTACCCTATTATTTCCATTTTACAGTTGAGAAAATTTAGTTCACATAATTTGTTCATGGTAGAGATAGATTCTTGCTCTGGTTCATTAGATTTCAACACTTGTATTTTCAACCATTAGGATATATTATTTCTACTTTTCTTAAAAATTCTTCAAATTATAACCTTTGGTGACTATATATTATCATTCTGATATATAATAATTTCCTTAAAGAATTTCTGTAATATTAACAATATAGGTGTAAATATATAAATTCTGTCATGAATTTCTATATGCTTCTGTCATTTTGCTTCTACTAAAATTCTCAGGAATAGTAATCTCAGATGATATAAACATCCTTAGGGCTTCTGCTACATGTTGTAATTTTGTTTTTCACAAAGGGGTTGTTTTAATTCATCTCAAGGGCCTTATTTCAGTGTATCTACTTCACCAAAATGACATCAGATATTCTACAGTTGCTGCTGCTGTTATCAGCATGAAATGATTTCTCCAGGTTGTCTTAATTTTCATGTCTTCATCATAAAGAAGTATATTTCCCATATATATTTTTTTTCTATTTATATTTGAAGTATCAGTGATGTCTTTTCCTCCTGTAATGTTTGTAGTCTTTCTGTTTGTCTCATACATTTATATTTTCTATATATTAAAGAGAAACTTTAATATGTTACCTTATGTTTTTGTCTGTTATTACATTAATTTTTTTTTAATTTTTAATTTTTTATTGTAGATGTGACTGGGAAGTTTACTTTTTCACTGACTACATGATTTTGTTTTGTTGGCTTGTTGACACCAGTGGTTTGAACATAACTGGTAACAAACCAGCAGTGTGAGTGGATCATGGGGCCTTGGTGGTGACCTGGGGGAGAAAAATTTGTTTTCCTTGAACCATTTCATTTTAAATCTTAACTCTCCTCATTTGTAAAATGAGTGGATTGAGAAGATGATTTCTAAGGCTTCTTCTGCTACTAAAATCATTTGGTTTTAAGTGAATCAAATGTGATTCTAGATAAATATTTATTTAAAAAGTTAAAAAACTGTTTTTTTCAATTTGTTTGAGGTATAGGAATTGTTACTGTTCTTCAGCTACCATACCAAAACACTATGTACTGGGTTCAAAACACTATGTACTGGGTACTTGCACAACAGAAATTTATGTTCTCAGAGTTCTGGAACCTGGAGGTCCAAGAACAAGGTGTCAGCAGCTTTGTTGCGTGGGGAGACCTCTTTTTCTGACTTGCAGATAGATACCTTTTCACTCTATTCTCACAGGGCCTTTTGTTTGTGTGTATGCAGGGAGAAAGGGAGCTCTCTACTTTCTTTAAGGACACTAATCCTACCAAAGTAAGGCCTATACATATAAACTCATTTAATTTTAGTTACCTCCTTACAGATCCTATCTCCAAATAGTCATATTGGGAGTTAGAGCTTCAACATATGAATTTGGGGGGATGCATTTCAGTCCGTAATAGTAACCAAATTCATTCAGTGAATGCTGCCACACCAGTACAACAATGCTTTTAGAATTCTGATTTCAGTGGAGCTGGCAATCAAAGATTACAAAAGTTGAGAAACTTTCTAATCTCTTCCCCTGTGTTCTGGGTACACTGACCTTCCTTTCATCTTTCCTCTACCAAACCACTGCATTCCTATTTTGGGTCTTTCATTTGCTCTCTTTCTGCATGATCTACCCTTTCTCTTGGTCTTTGATGGGTCAACACCTTTATCATTTAGGTTTTAGCTCTGCAGCCTAGCCAAAAACACTTCTCTCAGTTCTCCTCTGCCAAGGCACTCTTTTGTTCCCTGCATAGCACTTACTATTTCCTGTAATTAGCTTTTTATTTATTTACTTGTTTAGTGCCTGTCTTCCTATGTGTAGAATATGATCTTTATGATCATAGGTAGAATATGATCTTTCCTACAGGATTTTTTCAGCTCCTACTACATTGCCTATCCCATACTAGGCTCTCAGAATTATTTGTAGAATAATTACATAATTATTTGTAGAATAATTACAGATAGAATCCATTACAAAAATTTCAAGTCCTTCCTTCCTTCCTTCCTTCCTTCCTTCCTTCCTTCCTTCCTTCCTTCCTTCCTTTCTTTCTTTCTTTCTTTCTTCTTTCTTTTTTTAATATTCAGTTGTTTCAAGTACAAAATGGAAGGGGTTAACTTTGCAACAAATGTAACAAATATTGAGATGATCATTTATACCAAAACAAGATTTCTATTTGAGATTTAATCTAGTTACAGACATGAAACATGCACTAAAGGAATACTTGAATTATCCCTGAGGAATGCTCTCTCACTTTTTGAAATGTCAAGGCATCATAGTCAATTTGTGTACTACACGATTTAGTCTACTTTGTTGTTTGGGAAAACATGAAGGAATTAACTTTCTGAGGTTAAGATTTAAGAAAATGAAAATTTCTGAAGATCACAGATATTGTCATGCTAAGATTTAAAATGATTTCAATTCTGCCATAAGCTTTATTACACAATGAAGAGCTCCAGCCTGTAGGTGCCATTCATTGGCAAATTATTCCCAAGGAATTAGTTATTGAGTTCTGGAAATGCACTTGATCTACACAAACATAAAGAGACTTGTCTCCATTTGATGGCTGTTCCTTCTAGGTAGAAAACACAAAACAATAAGGTGGCAAATACAGTACATGAGAGAAGAAAACAATTTAAAGGTGCATGATTTGTTAGTTGTCATTTCTTTTATTTGTATCAAACATTTAAACAGTAGACCCTATTTATTCTTTGATATATAAAATTGAATCATCCTTTCTTCTAATTTCATCAATATTTCAATGGCTGACTTGGTTTTATTCTGCGGTTTCTGTTATATACATTAAAATAATTATGTTCTTGAGGACTAAGCCATGTGCTTACATGAGGAGAATTAATAATGTCTGTTACCAAAATCTTTGGTTTATATTATATTCAATTTTGTGTTTGTATTTTTTTGGCTTTTGTAGGCTAAGAGATATAAGAAATAACACAAAACATGTATGCAATATATAGAATCATTCCAAGTAAGATATTTAATTCCATTTTTCTCTCTTTTTTGTGTTAGTTATAAGCTTTTACTAATCAAAGTTAGGTTCATAAAAAACTAAAATATATACCTTATTTTATGAAAATGAAAAATACTTAATTATAAATTATAGGAAGTACTAATTCTTCCCTAACAGGTTTTTGAGGTGATTGAATGTCCACATAAGTTGAATATCTTTATAGTGTTAGCTTAAAAGACTTTTTTATATTGAGAGGGAAAATGGGGTGATAAATGTGAAAATTTTGAAATATTAACCTTGTTGGTTATTCTAACTGGGATAGTTTCCTTGGATATGGGTTCAGACTTCTCTCTTTGTTATTGACTTGTTGGGAATTCAAAGATAGTCATTTCACCACTTTTCTTTAAATTTGTCTCAAGTGATGGTAAAGGTATGGCAGCAGAAAGAGCTCAGGTGTGAGGGGCTTGCAAATCTGAGGAACATTCAAAAGTCTGTGAGATTGCTCCCCTTTATAGTTTTTGACCCTCACAGGCTGAATCAATGTAAAACAACAACAGCAAAATAAACTAGTTAGTACAATAAATATAAATAAACAATTGGTTAGTTTAACAAGAAAATAAAGATTAAATTATAGCTTTTCTAAGTTGAATCATCTGGTTAATTTGGTCAAAATAGCAGTTAAATTGTTTACTCTCCAATAAGTTCATCAGTGGATACCTAGTGTTGTTTGGGCTCCAACCTATATATCTTAATTTCTCACTGTTGCTATTTCTCCCCTGAGGGGGATCCCCTGATGCTGTAGTCACTCTGGCTGTATGCGTGTGTGTGTGTGTGTGTGTGTGTGTGTGTGTGTGTGTGTGTGTGTGTTGTGACCATCCTTCTTTTAGAAAGCCTGATCCAAATGTGTATGGTAAGCTCTTTTTTATCTACTGGTAAGCATTAGCAGTCAGGCTATAACTTTACCCAACCCCTCAAAGTTGTGGGATCAGGGGAAGAGATAGTCTAGAGAGAGAATAATTTATAACAGTTACACAGTTGAGATCTCTTTAGCTGCCCCCTGCCTGAGTCTAAAGTATAGAGCCAGGCATTCCATTTCTACTTGCCTCTTTCTCTTTCTACTAGAAATACTCCAGGTGTCTTTAGACCTTGGAATTCCCAACCATACTGACTTTCACACCCAGATAAAGGGGTGTAGAATTGCCTTATTTTAATTAAAGCTCCACTGAGTTCTTATTTCTTTCTTAGGATAGACTTCTTTCCAGGAAAACTGGCAGTAGAAATTTTTTTCCCAGACAAGATCCTGCCCTTACCCTTGAAAGGTTAGTTTGGTTTCCAACAATACAATTATTAAATGTATATCAACACATTTTGTAAGATTTGTTTTATTCATATTTGAAAGATACCAGATATGGGATAACATTATTTATCTGCACAATCTGGATTGTAGTTCAATTTTAAAAATATTTCATCAAATTCTCAAAAAATATCCTGGTGTATAATCTAACTCATTTAATTAAGATTGCTTGAAGTATCAGTGTATGTTTGTATATTTTATCCTAGAAAATCTCCATTTCATCTATACCACTGCTTTCAATTTTTCATTATGTTCTTCATCAAAAGGTTCTCAAAGGACTTTCATATGTTAATTAGTATTCTATTGTGATTCTTATAAAAATGGGTTACTCTTCTAATTCAGTTCATGGTGCCTGAAAAAGTTTATCTTTTGATTCAATATGACTGGGCAAGGAAGATAATTATTGAAGTAATAGAATTCCAAGATGCTGATTTTAACTTTTGGATTTACAGTGAAGATTACTATTCACTTTAGAAAATTTTGACAATGATTCATTCATACTCAAATATACTAATACTGCTTTATTAAAAGAATTAGGAATGGTTACTTAAACACAAAATAGAACAAAAGTAGCAAAAGTATACCAGTAATGTTACCTTTTATCTGGCCAGGCGATTATGCCACACAAATAATTTGAAGCCTGAGCTGAATGCTCTTTGCAGCCTACTAAATAAGATTCTAAAATCAGAATCCCATGATTGGGGAGGGTAAAAACAATTTAACTGGTTGAATTTCAGTCAGGAAGGTGCCTTGAATGGATTCAGATTCCTTCAAAGGGTAGTAAAGGTGATTTACCACAGCATATCTACCACTTACAAAAACTCAGTTGTAAATCTGAATAAAAGCTAAAGAAATAAACATCTTTTCGAGTCCTTGCTCTCTGTCTTATTCAGTGTTCAATGAGGATACTGCTGATTTAGCTTAAGAAATCACAGAATTAAATACATTATGTGAGGTTTAAAGAGGTTCTCAGCTATGCCAGATTCAGAAGGAGGACAGAGCAGGGCAGATATTCACAGTTGCATTTCTCACATCCAAGGCCAATGAATGGAAGCCACTTGGAAAGACAAAGAGCCTCAGTTAAAAGGGCAAACTCCAATGTGCAGGCAGTTCATGATGTAAAAAGATTTGAGCCCTCTGGAGAAGGATGAAGAGGCAAAGATGTGAGCAGTCTGTTTAGTAATAGCATGTGCTTAACAGTGGGTCTAGGTTTCTTCCTGCCTCTACTTCCTGACCAGCAGGAGAGAGATGTGCCCTGCTGGAACACTGTGTGAAGTGGGGCAGTGTGTCTCTGGAGACTTCTGCATCACTCCCACCTCTATGCAATGGAGTTTAGTTGCCAACCTTTTTCTATAGCATAGTGCTGGGAGTCAGTTGGAGGAGACCAGTTTATGGGATGTGGTTGTGAAATGTTTATTCAAACAGCTTAAGTAGCAACAGCAGCTAACAGTTGAGTATTTATTGCATGTTAAGTGTTCACAATTATTTCATTTAACTTTCATAACCCCATGAGGTTGATATGATAATCCCCACTTTAAAGATAGAGAAATTTTGGCTTACAGAGGTTAGAACATGTATCCTTAGTACAGTGTGGAGTTAAGATTGAATTCTAGGTCTGATTATAAATGCTAAGTTTTTAACAACCATGATCTACTGTCTCTCATTGTAGCAACTAGACAAGTTAATGAACTTGAATACTTACCTGATTCCAGAGTGGATTTTCTTTCCCAGAAGACTTTTAGTTGGAACATTGGTTTCTTGGGGCTTGTTCTGTTCTTTTACTTGAACCAGGTACAGACTTGGGTAATTAAGAACAAATGTAATCAAGGGGAAAATAACTCTGTCCCCAAAGCTTCCTAGGAAAGCACAAGTTTCAAAACTGGCTACAACCTTATGAATTTTTACTATAGTGTTAAAAAAATAATTTTAAGACCATTATATTATTCCATAAATATAAACTGAGTGACTAAAAAGAACTGATGGTACTATTACTATGGTTGCAAAGTTTAATAAGATTATTGAAAGATAGACAATTTTTATGGTTGGATAATGGTTTTAATCTTAATTTATAGGTCTTTTTTTCTGTAGTTTTTAAAAATTTTAAATCTGGTAAATTAACATACAGTGCTATATTACTTTCAGGTGTACAATATAGTGATTTGACAATTCTTTAATTAATTAATTTATTTTTATTTATTTATTTGTTGTTATTGTTTTTTTTCATTTTGTTTATTGTTACTTAATTTTTTTTTCAGTGTTCCAAGATTCATTGCCCATTCCCCACACCCAGTGCTCCATGCAATAGGTGACCTCAGTGCCCACCACCAGGCTCTCCCATTCCACCACCCCCTTCCCTCCAAGTCCCTCAGTTTGTGTCTGTGTCCAAAATCTCTCTTGTTTTGTTTCTCTCCCTGAATTACCCTACTTCCCATTTACTTTCCTTCTCCTACTGTCTTCTATATTACCCCTTATGCATCACATGTAAGTGAAACCATGTGATACTTGACTTTCTCTACTTGGCTTATTTCGCTTAGCATAATCTCTTCCAATCCAGTCCATGTTGCTACAAAAGTTGGATATTCATCCTTTCTGTTGGAGGCATAGTATTCCATTGTATATATCTACCACCTCTTCTTTATCCATTCGTCTGTTGATGGGCACCTTGGCTCTTTCCACAGTTTGGCAGTTGTGGCCATTGCTCCAATGAACATTGGGGTACATATGGCCCTTCTTTTCACTACATCTGTATCTTTGGGGTAAATGCCCAGTAGTGCAATTGTAGAGTCATAGGGTAGCTCTATTTTTAATTTTTTAAGGAATCTCCACACTGTTTTCCAAAGCGGCTGCGCCAGCTTGCATTCCCACCAACAGTGTAAGAGAGTTCCCCTTTCTCCACAGTCTCTCCAACACTTGTTGTTTCCTGACTTGTTAATTTTGGCCATTCTGACTGGTGTAAGGTGGTATCTCAGTGTGGTTTTGATTTGAATTTCCCTGATAGCTAGTGAAACTGAACATTTTTTCATGTGTCTGTTAGCCATTTGTATATCTTCGATGGAGAAGTGCCTCTTCATGTCTCTTGCCAATTTTTTGATGTGTTCATCTTCCTTTTGGATGTTGAGTTTGAGTAGTTCTTTATAGATTTTGGATACCAGCCCTTTGTAGTGTCATTTGCAAATATCTCCTCCCATTCTGTGGGTTGCCTCTTCGTTTTGTTGACTATTTCCTTTGCTGTACAGAAGCTTTTTATTTTGATGAAGTCCCAGAAGTTCATTTTCGCTTTTGTCTCCTTTGCCTTTGGAGATGTGTCTTGAAAGAAGTTGCTGTGTCCGATGTCAAAGAGGTTACTGCCTATGTTCTTTTCCAGGATTTTGATGTATTCCTGCCTCACGTTGAGGTCTTTCATCCATTTCGAGTTTGCCTTTGTGTGTGGTGTAAGAGAATGGTCTAGTTTCATTCTTCTATACGTAGCTGTCCAGTTTTCCCTGCACCAGGAAGAGACTGTCCTTTTTCCACTGGATATTTTTTCCTGCTTTGTCAAAGATGATTTGCCCATAGATTTGTGGGTCCGCATCTAGACTCTCTACTCTGTTCCATTGGTCTATTTCTCTGTTTTTGTGCCAGTAACATGCTGTCTTGATAATCACAGCTTTGTAATAAAGCCTGAGGTCAGGTAACAAGATGTCCCCAGCTTTGCTTTTCTTCTTCAGCAATTCCTTAGCGATTTGGGGTCTTTTTTGGTTCCATATAAATTTTAGGATTGTTTGTTCCAACGCTTTGAAGAATGTTGGTGGAATTTTGATCGGAATGGCATTGAAAGTATAGATTGCTCTGGGCAGTATAGACATTTTGACAATGTTTATTCTTCTGATTCATGAGCATGGAATGGTCTTCCATCTTTTTGTGTCTTCTTCAATTTCTTTCATGAGTGTTCTGTAGTTCCTTGAGTACAGATCCTTGACTATTTTGGTTAGCTTTATTCCTAAGTATCTTATGTTTTTTGGTGCTATAGTAAACGGAATCGATTCTCTGATTTCTCTTTCTATTTTTTCATTGCTAGTATATAAGAATGCAACTGATTTCTCTGCATTGATTTTGTTTCCTGCAACATTACCGAATTGTATGAGTTCTAGTAGTTTGGGGGTAGAGTCTTTTGGGTTTTCCACATAGAGTATCATGTCATCTGCAAAGAGAGAGAGTTTGACTTCTTCTTTGCCAAGCTGGATACCTTTTATTTCTTTCTGTTGTCTGATTGCTGTTTCTAGGACTTCTAACACTATGTTGAACAGTAGTGGTAAGAGTGAACATCCTTGTCTTGTTCCTGATCTCAGAGGAAAGGCTGTCAGTTTTTCCCTGTTGAGAATGATATATGCTGTGGGTTTTTCATAGATAGATTTTATGAGGTTGGGAAATGATCCCTCTATCCCTATACTTTGAAGAGTTTTGATCAGGAATAGATGTTGTATTTTGTCAAATGCCTTTTCTGCATCAATTGAGAATACCATATGGTTCTTCTCTCTTCTCTTATTGATTTGTTCTATCACGTTGATTGATTTGCGAGTGTTGAACCACCCTTTTATCCCCAGGATAAAACCCACCTGGGCATGGTGGATAATGTTTTTAATGTATTGTTGGATCCTGTTGGCAAGGACCTTGTTGAGAATCTTGGGATCCATATTAATCAGTGATATTGGTCTGAAGTTCTCCTTTTTGATGGGGCCTTTGTCTGGTTTGGGGATTAGAGTAATGTTGGCTTCATAGAGAGAGTCTGGAAGTTTTCCTTCAATTTCTATTTTTTGAAAGAGCTTCAGGAGAACAGGTGTTATTTCTTCTTTGAATGTTTGGTAGAATTCCCCAGGGAATCCGTCTGGTCCTGGACTCTTGTTTTTGGGGAGATTTTTGATCATTGCTTCAATCTCATTACTAGATATAGGTCTATTCAAATTGTCAATGTCTTCCTGTTTCAGTCTTGGAAGTTTATAGGTTTCTAGGAATGTATCCATCTCCTCTAGGTTATTAAACATATTGGCATATAATTGTTGATAGTAATTTCTGATGATTGTTTCTATTTCCTTGGTGTTAGTTGTGATCTCTCCCATTTCATTTATAATTTTATTAATTTGGGCCTTCTCCCTTTTCTTTTAGATGAGTTTGGCCAATGATTTATCAATCTTATTGATTCTTTCAAAGAACCACCTTCTAGTTTCGTTGATGTGTTCTACTGTATCTCTACTTTCTGATTCATTCATCTCTGCTCTAATACTAGTTATTTCCTGTCTTGTGTGAGGGGTTGGTTTAATTTTTTGTTGATTTTCCAGTTCTTTAAGGTATAATGAGAGTTGGTGTATTTGGGATTTTTTAATTTTTTTGAGTGAGGCTTGGATGGCTATGAATTTCCCCCTTAGGACGGCCTTTGCTGTATCCCATAGGTTTTGGATCGATGTATCTTCATTCTCATTGGTTTCCATGAAGTGTTTCAGTTCTTTGATTTCCTGGTTGATCCACAGATTCTTGATCAGGATCGTCTTTAGCTTCCAAGTGTTTGATTTTCTTCTGAACTTTTTATGGTGGTTGAGTTCCAGTTTCACGGCATTATGGTCAGAGAATATGCAGGGAATAATTTCAATCTTCTGGTATCGGTTGAGCCCTGATTTGTGACCTAATATGTGGTCTATTCTGGAGAAAGTTCCATGTGCACTCGAGAAGAATGAATATTCTGCTGTTTTAGGGTGGAATGTTCTGAATATATCTATGAGATCCATCTGGTCCAATGTGTCATTCAAGGCTCTTGTTTCTTTGTTGATTTTCTGTTTAGATGATCTGTCCATTGCTTATAGTGGTGTGTTAAGATCTCCTACAATTAATGTATTCATATCAATATGGTTCTTTATTTTGCTTAACAGTTGACTTATGTAGTTGGCTGCTCCCATGTTGGGGGCATAAATATTTACAATTGTTAGATCTTCTTGGTGTATAGACCCTTTGAGAATGACGTAGTGTCCTTCTGTGTCTCTGATTACAGTCTTTCGATTAAAATCCAATTTGTCTGATATGAGAATTGCTACCCCGGCTTTCTTTTGGGGTCCATTGGCATGAAAAATGGTCCTCCATCCCCTCACTTTCAATCTGGAAATGTCTTTGGATTCAAGATGTGTCTCTTGTAAACAGCACATGGATAGGTCCTGTTGTTTTATCCAGTCTGCAACCCTGTGCCTTTTTATTGGAGCATTTAGGCCATTCACATTGAGAGTGATTATTGATAGATATATTCGTATCGACATCATGTTGCCTGTGAAGTTCATGTTTCTATAGATTAGCTCTGTAAATTTCTGTTCTGTGTCACTTTTGTATTCATTTCCCTTTTATAGAGCCCCTCTTAGTATTTCTTGTAGTGCTGTCTTGGTGGTTGCATAATCTTTTAGACTTTGGTGGTCTTGGAAGCTCTTTATTTCTCCTTCCATTCTGAAAGGCAACTTTGCTGGATACATTATCCTTGGTTGCATATTTTTATCTGTAATTTCCTGAATATGTCTTGCCAGCCCTTTCTGGCTTGCCAGGTTTCTGTGGAAAGGTCTAACGTTATTCTGATGGTCCTCCCTCTATAGGTAAGGAATCGCTTTCTCCTAGCTGCCCTTCAGTCATATTCTTTGGTTTTATGATTCACGAATTTCACAATTATGTGCCTGGAGGTTTTTCTGGCCTCATTGATCTTAGGGGGTGTCATCTCTGCCTCTAGGACATCAACATTTGTTTCGTTCCCCATATTAGGGAAATTTTCATCCATGATTTCAACAATATCTTCTAGGCTTCTCTCTCTCTCTCTCACCGCCTCGGGGATTCCAATAATTCTCATATTGGAGCATTTCGTGGCATCATTTATTTCCCTTATTCTGTTTTCATGGGATTTTAGCTGTTTGCTCCAAGACTTCTCTTGCTCCTCCTTCTTAATCCATCTGTCTTCTAAATCACTGATATGATCTTCAGCTTCACTTACTCTAGCTGTTAGCATATTTAAATTAGATTGCATCTCATTAATAGCCTTTCTAATCTCAGCTTTCACTTCTGTTATTATGGCTCCATTTGAGACTAATGTTGTTTTCCAAATTAGCCATTGCTTGGACAATTGCTTCCCTGAATGCCATTTCTGTCATTATGTTCATTTCCAGTAATTCTGTGACCGGGGTTGCAGTCTCAGGGTTCTTCTTCTGTTGGATGTTCCTCCTCTGAGTCATTGTGGCGAAGTGTGGTTGAAGGGCTGTATAGCTAAATCTATCAGCCACTATCCAGGTGAATTGGTCATTGGGAGGTTTTGGAACAATCAGAATTCACCACAGAAAAGGAAGAAGAAAGAAAAAAGAGAAAGGAAGAAAGGAAGCAAGAAAAGAAACCCCTGCCAGAGTGGGGCCCAGTGGTAGGATTTATATGGTACAAAACTACTACAGGGTAAACAAAAAGGCTATCAAGGGTAAATGAAGAGATCAAAAAGCAAAGCCCAACCTGAATGACCCCCAAGACCAGTATTTATATAATACAAAAGCAAAACAATTACACAGAAACACTGATAGACTAGAGTGGGAAGGTGAGGGCAGACACTCCTTGTGGGCCAGGAAAGTGTTTCAGATCCTTCCGAATTTGTCTTGTTATTATTTTTGGAGGAGCCCACTTTCTAAAGATATAGGGAGATTAGAACTGGTTGTATATAGGGGTAGTATTGAATAGGGATGTAGGATTACCTTGAAGCTTATAACTATATGTATATGTAAAAGAAAAAATAAAGGAAAGAAGAGAGAAGAAAGGGAAAAAACAGATAAAACAAACAAGCAAACAAAAGGCAACAACAACAGAAAATACAGGAATGTGTTTGAAAAAATTTCAAGGTAAAAAATTGTTACGGAGTATTGTATTGAGTATCACGTTATGAGAGAAAGTGGGTTAAAAATTAAAAGAACAAAAACCATGAGAATGAATTTTTAAGTTTAAAATGGAAACTTTAAAAGTAAAAATAGAAAAAAGTTAAAAAAGCAGATAAGGTGAAAAACTGTATCAATAAATTGTACAGGTTTTGCGGCAGTACCAGGAGAGTAATAAATTGCCTTTCCCCCTGATGTTGGGGTTTTACAGTTTGGGTGTTGTCCTCCTGAGCTTCTGGCTTGCCTTCTGGGGGCGGGGCCTGCCATGCTGTTTTCAGTCCCTTCTACGCGGGCTGTGTCTCTCTGCCCTCTTCAGGTTGTCAGGGTTTAGTTCCCTGGGGGGGCGGGGTGTCCTTTTACAGCCTTTTTCAGCTGCTGAGGAAGTCAGGTCGGAACAAGATGTCTGTGCCCAGACCTCCTTCCCAGAGAGAGCCCCTACACAGAGAGAGGCCCCGCACAGCCTCCCCCTGGACCGCCTGTCACAGCCGGGCAGGCACAGACGCTGGTCTGATTTCCGTCCAAAGCCTCCGCTTGTCGTTTCACTTCTACACCGGGAAACTGCAACTGATTTTGGGTCTCGCGACCTTGTCTGTGCCTAGGGAGTCTGTGTGACCCCCAGGCAGGAGGGACTGAGGTCCTGTGGCCCTGCACATCCCGTGCAAGTCTGCAAAATTGCCTTCCCTGGAGGGTCCGTGCCCGGCCCACGGGGTGAAGAGACATGGGAGAGAAAAGCAACGGAGGAAAGGGGAAAAAAAGAAAAAGAAAAGCGGCAGAAAAATAGACTCCGCGCCACTGGTTCCACCAAGTTCCCTCGTGCCACACTGGGCGCACTTTCTCTCCTCTGATCCCCATTTCCCCGGCTGCAGCATGGAAAAATAGACTCTGCGTCGCTGGCTCTGCCACATTCCTGGCTCTGCCGCGTTTCCGGCTCTCCCTTGCTTTGAATCAGACTGTAATCTGCTGTTGTTCCTCGAACACAGAGCACTTTCATGCTGGGGTATTGGCTTCCAATGGGTCGCCTCTGCAGGCTTCCTCCCCCATGCCCCTTGTCTCTGGGGGTAACCCTCTGATCACTCTCACTTGTCTCTACCTCTTTGCCGATGGTCCTTGTCCCCCGTGGTGATCCAGAAATGTGAAATATCACATTTCAGGCTGATTTCATGGGTGCTCACAGTGTTCCTGTAGTCTATTTTTATTTTATTTTTTTAATTTTA
The DNA here is from genome assembly GCA_004023965.1 of Spilogale gracilis. Classification (NCBI taxonomy): domain Eukaryota; kingdom Metazoa; phylum Chordata; class Mammalia; order Carnivora; family Mephitidae; genus Spilogale; species Spilogale gracilis. The sequence continues at coordinate 122,252 of PITA01002453.1, forward strand.
ATTTTTTTTCAGTGTTTCAAGCTTCATTGCCCATTCCCTACACCCATGCAATAGGTGTGATTTGACAATTCTATATGTTATTCAGTGCTCATAAAGATAAGTGTACTCTTAATCTCATTCACTTATTTCACCTGTCTTTCTGCCCACCTTCCATCTGGTAACCATCAGTTTGTTCTCTGTAGTTGAGTCTATGCTTTGGCTTGTCTCTTTTTTCCTTTGTTTTGTTTCTTAAATTCCACATATGAGTAAAATCATGTAGTATTTGTTATTCTCTGACTGACTTATTTTACTTAGCATTATACCCTTTAGATCCATACATATTTTCTCAAATGGCAAGATTTCATTCTTTTTTATGATTAATATTCCTGTGTGTGTGTGTGTGTGTGTGTGTGTGTGTGTGTGTAAACTTGGGCTTTTTTTTTTTAAGATTATTTATTTATTTATTTGACAGAGAGAGAGAGAGAGAGATCACAAGCAGGCAGAGGGGCAGGCAGAGAGAGAGAGAGGAGGAAGCAGGCTCCTTGCTGGGCAGAGAACCCTATGCGGGCCTCGATCCCTGGACCCTGAGATCATGACCTGAGCCTAAGGCAGAGGCTTTAACCCACTGAGCCACCCAGTTGCCCTAAACTTGGGCTTTTAATCTATTTACATTCAAAGTAATTATTGATAGATATGTACTTATCACCATTTTGTTCCTTGTTTTTTATAGTTCTTCTCTGTTGCTTTCTTTTCTTGCTCTCTTTCTTATGGTTGGTTGGCTTTCTTTAGTGATATGCTTGGATTCCTTTTTTTTTTTTTTGCATATCACTGGTTTTTAATTTGTGGTTGTCATTGCATTTGTATATAACATCTTCAGCACGTAGTCTATATTAAGTTGAGGTCACTTAAGTTTGAACCCATTCTTTACTCCTCTCCCCCCATGTTTTAGGTATAACGTGTCATATTTTACATCCTTTTATTTTTGTGAGTCCATTTAGTGATTTTTATAGATACACTTTTTCCCCCCATTGCTTTTGTGCATGCTACTTTTCTTACTTCTATGTACAGTCTTCCTCTCTACTTAGAGTCCCCTTTAACATTTTTTGTAGGACTGGTTTAGTGATCATAAATTACTTTAACTTTTGTCTGAGAAATTCTTTATCATTTTCTCTATTCTGAATTGGATAGAGTATTCTTGGCTGCAGATTTTTTCCTTTCAGTGCTTTGAATATATCATGCCACTTTCTTCTGACATGCAAACTTTCTGTTGAGAAATCAGCTTATAGTCTTATGGGATTTCCCTTGTATGTAACTGTGTTATTTTCTCTTATTGTTTTTAAAATTCTCTCTTTATCATTACTTTTGTCCCTTTAAATACTATGTGTCTTGGTATGGACCTCGGTATGGACCTCCTTGGGTTGATTTTGTTGGGGCCCCGCTGCCTCCTGGATCTGGATTTATGTTTCCTTCCCCAGATTCAGAAAGATTTCACTTATTAAGTTTTCTCTATATTCTCCTTAGAATCCCTAAAATGCAAATATTACTACACTTGATGATGTCACTGATTTCTCTAAGTCTATTTTCATTTAGCATTTTTTTTCTCACCATTCAAATTGGTTTCTTTCCATTAGTCTGTACTTCAGGTTGCTGATCCAGTCTTCTGCTTTTTCTAGTCTTCTATTCATTCCATTGGACGTACTTTTAATTTCATTTATTGAGTTTTTTTATCTCTGATTTTTTTCTTTTTGTTTTCTCTCTCTTTGTTAAGGGTCTCACTGAGGTCTTTCACTCTTCTGTGAGTTTCTTTACCATTTTGCTTAGGTCTCTTGCTGTAATTTTTGTCCAGTTCTTTCATTTGGGACATAGTCCTCTGTCTCCTTATTTTGTCTAACTTTCTGTGTCTGTTTCTATGTGTTAAGAAAGTCAGCTGTGTCTCCTGCTGTTGAAAGTAATGGCCTAGGGAAAAAGTGGTCCTGTACAGTGCTGTAGTGCAGTGTTCTCTGTTTGCCAGAACCTGGTGCTTCAGGAATGTCTGTATGTGTTGTGTGCACCCTGCTGTTGTAGCCAAGCTGCTTTTTTCTTCAGTCCACTCATCTGCAATGGCTCTCTTGCCTGCTGTGGGCAGGGTTTGGTCCCTGTGGTGTTAGTGGGCTAGTGTGGGGCTGCCTTGGGCTTGGCTTGAGTTTGACTAGGCATTGGCCAGAGATGCAGTAGTACAGAAATGCAGGGAACTTTCTTTGTGTTGTCCCTGAGAAGCTTTCTTTGGTTGGTGGATCCTGCAGTGAGACCAGCTGTCTGGCCCCAGCTCACTGCTGGAGTCATAGTCTGATTGTTGTGTGTGGTTATCTTTCTCTTTCCATGGGGCATTGGTCACTTTGGGGTGGTTCTGGTCCTTGTTGGAGCTGCTTGCACACTGCCAGACTTGTGGCACTGCTTTGAATAGCTTCTGGTCAAGTGAGAATTGGAGGGAGTGGATCTGCAGAAGTGTGTAGGGGCTGGAGATGGGTGTTAGCAAGGTCTGTACTGGTCTTCTGCAGGAGGGAACCTGCAGCTACTGGGACTGAGGCAGCCTGAGTTAGAATGGGTCTACAAAAGTATGTATGTGTGGGGAGGTGGGGAGCAGAGGGCGGTGTTTTGCAAGGTTTTCAGGGGTCTGCTGTGAGAGGGGACCTGGAGTGGAGGCCTGGCTGGAGGGGTCATGTCCATAGGTGATCATGTGGACAGGACGTGTGTTAGCAAGTTTGATAGCAAGTGTTGACATTCTCAAGTGACCAAGTGTTTAAAATGGAGATCAGGGAAGAGAAATGTTGCTGGCCAGCTCCTGTGTCCCTAGAGAATTCTCCCAATGAGTCCTGCATCTCCAGTATGCACTTCTGTGTGATAAATAGCATTTTTCAAACTGTTGCTTCTGTGCTGTATCTCAGTGGGACTGTTTGTTGTGCTATTTCTTTAAGGGTGGGACTCATTGTCTCTCACCCTCCCAGCTCTCCCAGATTAAGTATGCTGATTTTTCCAGTTCCAGATTTTAAGTCCTGCAGAGTGTAAAAACTTGGAAAATTAGGCCCCTATGATTTTCAAAGTCAGGTGTTATGGGGATCATTTTTTCCTTTGTGGGCTCACCAATGTGACAGTCTGTTTCTTTCCCCTCTCTGAGTTTGCAGCACCCTCCCCACAAGCCTGTTTGCTCCTGACCACATTTCCACCCCTCCTAGCCTCTTTGATGTGGCCTCTTGTTTACATTTAGTTGTGGAGTTTATTCTGCCAGTCTTTGGGTCATTTTCTTTTTTTTTTTTTTTTTTTTTTTAAAGATTTTATTTATTTGACAGAGAGAAACACAGCCAGAGAGGGAACACAAGCAGGGGGACTGAGAGAGGGAGAAGCAGGCTTCCTGCAGAGCAGGGAGCCTGATGTGGGGCTCGATCCCGGGTCTCCGGGATCATGACCCAAGCCGAAGGCAGTCGCTTAACCAACTGAGCCACCCAGGCGCCCCATCATTTTCTGGGTCAGTTACACTGTTGTGGGTGTTATCTAGTTCCATCTGTGGCATGAGGTGAGTTTAGGATCTTCATGCTCTGCCGTCTTCTTCCCCTTACAGCTCCTAATTTGTAAGTCTTGTATCATAATCTCAAACCACTCAAGGTGACAGTAGTTGCCTCTTTTGCTGAATTCACATAAGCACATTTTGTGATGAAATATGCCAGACTTTATGTCATCTCTCATGGGTATGAATAGACATATCTTTTCTTCCTTGGGGTGAAATCTCAATTTTCTTTAGGCATCTAGCCCTTCTCTACCAATGATGGTTATCTTAGTTCCCTAATCAGAGTGTAATTTAGGATATGTTACACAATCCGGTTTTGGTCATTGAGATGCAAAGGCAAGTCTGTTGGGTGCTTCTGGGAGTGGTCTCTTTGCTGTTAAAAAAGAAACACACAGGAAGAGAAATGCTTTTCTCCCACTGGATATTCTTATGTCTGATTACTGGAGTAGTGTCAGCTACCTTATAATCATGAGGAAGCTATTCTGAAAAGAGCAGAACGGAGTAGAAAGACAAACTGTTGGGTCCATAATGACCTACTTAAATTTCCAATCCTGAAACCAACAGACTTATTAATATATGAAATATATCCTTACTGTGAATCACAAGTTCCACTTTTCTGTTATTTGCTGCTCAAAGCATCCTGATGTAGATATCTATTCCTTTTATCATTTAAACACATTTATATCATGGAAGAAACTTGTATCTTTTTATATTGCTCTTCAAAAATGGGTCCAAGTTTATTATTGTTTATCATTCTGTGAATTATGTGTTCCTTTAGATAAGTAGATGATAAGATGACATGGCAACGTTTCTGCTAAGAACAAAAGAAGAAATTCAAATGAGTTAGAGAAATAAGCAAAAATCAAAACACAAGATCTGACATTAACTTTTTATGTAGTTCATACATTTAGAAGAAGTTAAGTGATATTTGCTCTTTGCAATGACCAGGAAAGTTGCCTTAGTAAAATAATTTATTCAATCACTGCTAATTAGTATTTACTGCACATTAACATTTCTTGTGCATTATCATTTACATCAGCACTGTTCTCACACCTAGTTTTGTCATTTGGAGTGTGTGCCTGGCAGAGACTATAGTTAAGTCGGCAAGATACATGTATTTTATTTACCTTTGTGCAACAAATTACACCCCCACACACAAAATTAACAATGTAACGTAGTTATTTCATAGTTTCTGTGGGGCAGGAATCAAGGCAAGTTTAGCTGGATCTTGTGCTTCAGGGTCTCTCATAAGGCTGAAATCAAGGTGTCAGCCAAAGCTTGGTCTCATCTGAAGGCTTGATGGGGAAGGTTTCATTTCCAAGCTTACTCACATAACTTTTGGCAGGACTTTATTTCCTTGGGGATTTTATTTCCTTGCTGGAGTTCAGCATATCAAAGTGTATAAGCTGAGAAGGTAATAGAGTTTACTAGCTAGGTGGAAGTTATAGGTTTTTATAATTGAATCAAGAATGGCATCCCTTGGGGCGCCTGGGTGGCTCAGTTGGTTAAGCCACAACCTTAAGCTCAGATTATGATCCTGGAGTCCCAGGATCAAGTCCTGCATCAGGCTCCCAGCTCTGCGGGGAGTCTGCTTCTCCCTCTGACTTTCTCCCCTCTCATGCTCTCTCTCACTCTCTCTTTATCTCTCAAATAAATAATAAAATATTTTTAAAAAAGAATGACATCTCTTTATTTTTATTGTATTCTGTTAGAAGCAAATTACTATGTCTATCCGACACTCAAGGGGAGGGGATTATACAAGGTCATATATATTAGGGAATAGGAGTCATTAGAGGTTATTTTCTGATTCTACCTACCACAATACATATATAAATATTTTCAAAATACAGTAATTGGTGATGTGTTCCAAGTGAGTAAGACAAAAATAGGAAAACACAAGAGAGAGGAAGCAGTTCTGCCTGGAGGTGCAGAGAGAAGATGGTATTTGAAGAGCAGAGTTCTAGTTCCAGACTACATATTTTATTTATGCTCTAGCTTGGATTACACACACATATGTCATGGTGCAAAATCAATTTGGAAAATTGCAGTTCTTGGCCAGAGGGACTCATTGAATCATCTGAATGGGGCAGGGTGACGCCTCACAGATCTGTGTGGGATTCATAAGGCAGAATGAGGGCAGTGTAGAGGACTGCAGAGTTGAGAATGGGGAATGATAAGTGAAATTGTCTTTGGGTTGAGGGAGTGTAAAAAAAGGGTGTGTGAGATGGACAATGAGAAGGAAGAACTGGTCTTGGTGGTAACTGAATTGCAAGCTCACTGAAAAGAATAACTTGAAGATAACTCATTTTGATCTTGGAAGCCTGGCTGGACTAATGCTAGTCCTATTACTGAAATGGAGAAATCAGGAATTCGATTTTGGGAGGTTGAGGGGTGAGGTGGGGACTAGGTGACAGTTGGAGTTTGAGGTGCTGCTAGAGAATTTACCAAATTGCTGCTCAGAGTAAGGCTTATTTCTTGACCAAACTAATATTAGTGAAAGTTATATTTTAGCCAAATGGGCAAAGACAAAGCTTAGTAAAACACACCAATATCTGCTCTTTTCAAGGACTGTGAAATATATTACCTTCATCATTGTAGTGCTGAGATTTTGTTTCTCAAATTCCCCAGACTGAATTTCTGCCTAAATAAATAGCCATCAGGTGGCATTATGGGTCAATTTATCATAGGGTATTATAGATAATCAATTTACAGAGCATTTGGGAAAATTTTCCTGTAGATGTTTTATTGGCTACTATTAGTGTCACATGTCAACCAACTATTACTTTGGATTTGCAACGGCAGCTACTCTTACAAGAAATCTAATCAATTTGATGCATATAGGTTTATTTTTGAGGTAAAATTCACACTACGGAGGAAAACTTCTTTTGTTCCAGTGAGCCCACACCATGGTTTTAGGTTCCATTAGTATACCAATATATAGTTACATTGTATATAAATAGGCAGAACAATTCTGATCGATAAACTATGATGGTTTAATTCAAGAGTATGTTAGAAAATGAGAAAAATGGAGTTTTGGAAAACTGCATTTTGTCCTTACAGTTGTAATACTATACATGGAAACAATCATCTCAGCTTTTTATAAAAGGCAAAACTGTCAGCCAAACTACATAAACTCCCCAGACTCCAGAGCAGAACCTATGCCAGAGCTAATGTTAAGAGCAAACGTATCCATCTTGTTCCCAGACTGGTAACAGAGTCCCTGTGTTTATGGAACTTTGCCTCAGTCAAAGCCAGGAGTCTCTGGAATCTATAAATGGGTAGTTCTTAAGAGAGGGTTGACGGAATGAAATAAAATGAAGCTAATAGGATGACATTTAATTTGTTCTTGTTTTGCTTTTAGTTATGTGAATTAATTGGTATATGAATAACAAATGGAGGCCAAAAGTGAAGGAATGGTCTGGAAGAGTCTCAATCAAGACCTTGGATGTAGATGCAGATATGGCTGAAGACAAAGGTTTTCTTTCAGTGTCCTAGGTAAAAAGCCCATGCTGTAGCAATCCCTTGGAAGGCTGAAGGAAGCTGACTGAAAACTATTTGCCTGATCAGTTGGAAAAGACAGGAATTGATGAGGTAGATATGTGGGGTTACTTGTTGGGGTGATGCAGGGAAGATATGAAACAGTGGAGGGCATTGTGTACACTTGAAGAGTGACTTAGCCTGTGAGGAAGGAGAAAGTAGCTGTGAATACCCATGAGTGTGGGTTTCTGCTTGGCGTCTAGTGTTGACATACTTTTTACATAAAGCAATGCTCTTTATTCGCTTTTGTTCTTGGTTCCCATTTCATGACCCTGGATCCACCCAGTTCTTGTGAAATTGTCTCTGAAGATGGAAGGATTAATAGTCACCATTTTCTAAAAGATTTCTTGAGAGTATTTAACAAAATAAACAATATTATCTTACAATTATTTTCTTACAAATAGGTCTCACTGTTTTTTTTCTTTATTCAGAAATTCCCAATTTTTTTGTAGAATTTGAACTGGTGAAATAGATGTGGAAACAAATGTGTCTATTGGGTTTGCTGACTATAGTCTTATGTGAGGAGAGCCACATATTGAAGTGGTTTGGAGAAACTCCAATGACTAGTAAACCTCACAAATGTGAATTTTATGCTATGTTTTTGTTAAATTTCAGTCCCCCCACCCTCATCCTTGCCATGCCATGGTATATTTAAAGTATAGCTTCTAGAAATCAAGGACATGTTAAGTTCCAACTTATAAATTGAGACAAAGTCATTAATCCACTAAAATATATTTATACATTTTCAAACTAGAGAGAAAGAGAAAAAGAAGTAATATTTTTTCTTAGAATATTACTTTCATTTTTTGATGATAACTTTTGTTTTATTTTTAATAGTTCTTTCTTTTTTTTAAAGATTTTATTTATTTGACAGAAAGAAACACAGCCAGAGAGGGAACACAGGCAGGGGGAGTGAGAGAGGGAGAAGCAGGCTTCCTGCCCAGCAGGGAGCCCGATGTGGGACTCGATTCCGGGTCTCCGGGATCGTGACCTGAGCCGAAGGCAGTCGCTTAACCAACTGAGCCACCCAGGCGCCCCTATTTTTAATAGTTCTAAGAAATGTAGTCTCACTGTAGAATATTTGGAAAGTATAGAGTGCTGGAAAGATGGGGATTAAATTTAAGTATCCCACCCCTTCTTCATCAGAGATGCAGTGTTAGGGCTTTTATGTTTTTTCCTAGTCCCTTCTCTGTTACATCATTTGTCAAGAGTTTACAAAGTTAGCTCCATATTCGAAACATCTTTGTGTCCTACTTGTTTTTCTATAACATGAAAAAATTCCAATGTCATTACAAAGCTTTAGAATAACCTATTGTATAGAGATAATGTAACTTATTAAATTGTACCCTTTTTTGTTGGGTACTAGTTATTTTCCAATTTTTGACACTTACAAATAAAGCTGCCTATTTTTTTCCCCATTGTCAGTGTTTCTGAATATAAACTGGAGGCAACATTTTTTCTTTTAATTTTTTTTTTTAATTTGAGTATAGTGGACAGTGATATTGGCTTTAAGTATACAACATCGTGATTCAGCTTCTCTATACATTATGCTACACTCACCACAAGTGTAACTAACGCTTGTCACCATACAGCTCTATTACAATATCATTGACTATATTACCTATGCTGTGCATTTTATCCTTGTGACTGTATTTATTCCATAAGTGGAAGTCTTAAATAAAATCTTTAAAAAAAAAAAAAGAACTATTAAAAATAAAAGACTTTCCCACTTTCCCACTTCTCTTCATCCATTTTGCCCAGCTTCCTCCCACTCCCCCTCCCCTTTGGGAACCATCAGTTTGTTCTCTGTATTTATAGGTCTCATTCTGCTTTTTGTTTGTTTATTCATTTGTTTTACTTTTTTTTTTTTAGATTCTATGTATGAGTAAAATCATATGGTATTTGTATTTCTCATTCTTATTTCACTGATCATAATAGGCCATATTATGATTTGATTCTTAGAAGTAGATTACTATATCAAAGGATGGAATCATTTTAAAGGTTCTAGATACCGAGTGCCAAGTCACTGTCTAGGTAAGTTTTATCTATTCTCTTTTGTGTGCATGAGAATTTTCTTCTCACTCTACTTTTCTCAGAATTTGCCATTAAATATTCAAAGAAAATTATATTTATTTGGGTTTTAGCTGGTGTTTCTTTAATGACAAGTAAAATTGAACATTTTTTTCCTCACAAAAATATACCATTCAAATTTCTTCTTTAGTAACTTGTTGGCCTTGTACACTTATGAAGGCTCTTTCAATCCCCATTTTACTTTTCTGTTCAGAGTAGTTGGGAAGCTAAAATCTATATTTTTCCCTAGTCCCTAAATGTGAATTAGGTTGTGCCAGTTAGATACAAGGGCATGAGTTTTGAAAGGTGGAAGTGGGGGCTGATGTCACCTTTCTGTAACAAGGCTGGTGAATTAGAGGCCTCTAGGAGGTTTGGAAGTTGATGGTACCCAGATTCCACATTCCATTGTTGTTACCACCTTGTTGAATGTGATGTCACTTGTGATGTCAGAAGCAAAGTTCCTAGCAGAGCAAAATTTGGATCTTGCCCTCACTAATATGATCTTCAAGGCAGAAGGTGTATTGTGGCTCCCTGTTTCCCATTTTGCCAGCCCTTTAAACTATTTTGAAAGTATCTCTTAAATTTTTTCTGCTGGAAATATCTCAGATGGTTTCTGTTTCTTGCATTGAGACATGGCCAATATATTCTCTGTTTCTCAAGTCTTTAAGAGTCTCTCTTTGTGTCATGTTTGCACAGGTCTATGTATATTTCACTGAAGAGTTTTAGTGAAAGTCTTTTGAAAAATACTTTTTGCATGCAATGTAAAAAAAAAACTGAAATTAAGTATTTAATAACCTCTTCACTAAGGGTTTTTAGCCACTATACCTAGTGTTACTGTTAGTGTTAGTATTTCTATTAGTATTCTTTATTCTTTCCAAATTTATTTCTATTTTCTGGATTCCATATCTTCTTTTTAGGCTACTCATTAATTCCCTTTATTACTTTTCAAAATTATGAAATATATTTTAGATTGTGACACATTTAGAAAACATAAAGGTTATAGTCATTTAGATTTTAAATACTTCTTACTTTTGTAATTATTGTTTTTATAACTGTCAGAAAAGAGTACCTTATTTTTCTTTTACTTCTTTTTTAGCTCCTTATTTTTCTTTAAAAATTTTTTTTGGGGTATTCATGTAATTTATTTTTTTTGGATGAACCTCAGAAATACATTTTTTTTAAGTTCTTAAAAGTAAGTCATAAGCTAGTTTTAGAATCATTGACCTCTTTATGTTACTGAATCCTTCTATCCATGGATATGGTTCACTTGTCACTTATTCAGATCTTTTCTTCATGTCTCACCATAAAATATCACAGTTACAATTTTCTCAAGATATTTACCTTTCTTAGGATTATTCACAATCTTTTTTCCAATATATTTTGAATCAGTTTATTTCTGGCTTCTAGGAAAGATTGGCTTTAGTGTATTTACTTACATCTGACTACTTTTTTTTTTTTTCAGTTGATTCTCTTTATTGGGTTAACTTTTTAAAATCTTTAACAAATTTTTTTCTGCCTCACACTGGAAAGCCAATTCTTCACATCAAGATGTAGGTACTCTAATAATTTCCCTAAGGAAAAAAGAACCTGAATCCACACTCAATAAAAAAAAAAATTATTTAAATAAAACCAATGCATACTTACCAAAGTCTACATGTGCATGGTCCATTCACTAGTAAATGCTAATGAGAATATAATGATAATTTTCCAATCTATATGAGGAAGCAGTACACAAGTGCATGGACTTTGGAATGGTAGGATATTTTTAAAAAGCTGAGGAAAACATCCTGGTTGAGGAAAAACTATGGAGATAGTAAAAAGATCAGTGGTTGCCAGGAGTTTCAGAGCAGGGTAGAGAGGGATGAACAGATGAAGGACAGGGGATATTTAGGGCAGTAAAATTCACCTATATGATAATGTAATAGTGGTTACATGGCATTATGCAAAATTCATAGAACTAGATAACACAAAGAGTGAGTCTTAATGTAATCTATAGACTTTACTCAATAGTTATGGACAAATACTATTTCATTACTGATAACAAATGTATCACATAAATGCAAGATGTTAATAATAGGGGAAACTGAGGGCAGAGGAGACAGAAAATATGAGAACTCTCTTTACTTTCTGCTCAATTTTTCTCTAAACCTAAAACTGCTTCAAAATGTAGAGTCTGTTAATTAAAAAGTAAAATAGAAGAACACATTAGGAATGATTTCATGGAATAGTGTTGCCAAATGCATAGTTTAATTTGCAGTGGAAAATCAAAGGAAGGAGGTATTACTTCAACTGAATGTGGTCAGAAAGAATTGTACAAAATGCATAGTCTGAGTGAGATTTTTGGAATATCAAGTGATATTGATGGGGATTTGCTGATTTGGCAATGCTTGGTATGAGAAAAACATAGAGGTAGAAAGGTGTGAAATTTAAGACAGATGGCTAACAACCTTCCTCAAATACATTTTTTCTGAGGTGGAAAATAGGCCTTATGTGGAGTTTAGGATAACATTTATGAAGGTCTTGGATGTCAGGCTGGTGTTTAGACTTGAATATTTAAGAAACAAGAGCTACAGCAGGAAAATAATGTGATCAAGGTGACATTTGAGTGTTTAAAAGTAGAATTCTGTAAAGTAATTGCACAAATTCTGTGAAGGTACAAAAGGAGAAAATATCCTTCTCCCATCCCATTGCAACAGGATGACCCTTGTGTAGTTAGAGAGAGAATACCCAGAGATACTGTTGATGCTGGGCCCGGATTTCTCAGGTCTTTTTCCCTTCTGTGCACACTGGCCCCCAGTTCCTGTGTGCTTTCATTCTGATAGTCTGCACCTTCAGACCACCTGTAGCCAACAGCCTGGAGGCTCCTGGAGCTGCTTTGCATGCACATGTACAGAGAGCCAGAAGCCTCTGTGAGCTACTGATTCCTTTTGACCCTTACCAGCCAGACCTTCATTACACACTTTGCAAGCTTCTAGGAGAATTTCCCTGTATATCACTTGTATATGATACCTTGTCTCAGAATTTGCTTTTGGGGTCTCTGACCCTGGAAAATTCTCTAGTAACAACTTTTGTGAGAGTTTTTTCTAAAATTTTGGAAAAAGCTCTCCATCTTTCTGGGCATCCATCTTGTCTGCACGATGAGATGGCAGGTCTATGATTGTGATTTCTGAATTTCCCTTTAGCTTTAGCATTCTAAGATCCCAGCTCTAACTCTTCTCCTGGGGTTCAGGGTGGGGAATGCAGTCCTGAGAAGATAAATCCCCATCTTTTTCCAGGGTTGGCTCCAATTCCAACACCCAGTTACCCAGGTTTTTTTTTTTTTTTTTTTTTAAGATTTTATTTATTTATTTGAGAGAGAGATCACAAATAGGCAGAGCGGCAGATGGAGAAAGAGGGGGAAGCAGGTTCCCAACCAAGCAGAGAGCCTGATGTGGGGCTCAATCCCAGGACCCTGAGATCATGACCTGAGCTGAAGGCAGAGGCTTAACTCTCTGAGCCACTCAGGTGCCCCTCTATCACCCAGATTTAGGAATCATCTTTAGTACAGCTGAGGTGAGAGCAGTCAGTGTGCCAGTGATTAATAATACATTGGCTTTATTAAAACCGTTTGCTTAGTCAGTAAAGGTAATTTGTGAGAGAGAAAAAGTATATAAGTAAAAGGGGGATTGTTAAATTAGAGAAGAAGGTGAAGGTGGAGAATTCTCATCATGAGGTGAAGAAAAAGACATCTGAGCAAAATAAATGGAAGCTGGTCTGAAAGATCAAAAGGCACAGTTAAAATTTAAGCAATATACATTTGAATATAAATTACTTTACTGTCACTTTATTTTCTTCAAAAAAGGTGTTACAAAGTTTCTTAGAATGTAATTCCTGTCAGAACTTAATCTTATCGGAACTTAGTGACAATAGACTTGAGAGGAAAATGCAAGTCAGACATCTGAGAAGCAGAATTACTCTTGGGCAAAATTGTGAAGAAAGCTGAGCCCCAGGTATCCTTCTGCCACTTCTTTCCATATTTTTCCTTCATATTCCTTCATGGTATCTTCTCCGCAGATGGGATGGCCAGCCAAACATTTTCTCCAAGTGATGATTTCTCCTTCATTCCCCATTGTGGCCTCATCGTATTAGGGTTCTTCGTCTCACACCACTGTTCTCCCTTCCTTTGGGCCCTACTTTCTGATATGTATCAGTGGATGGCAATGGCTTATTAATTATCTTAAGAAATCTATGCTAATGTATTAGCTAGGTAACTAATTATCTTCTTGTACAGCAAGTTTTAATTCTTAAAACTAAATGCTTAGCAATTTGAATAGTCAATTATAGACCTGGTTAGAGGAGGGGAATATTTTTCAAAAAAAGTTGTATTTTTTTTTCTGGCTTTTTTCCCTAAGAGGGACAATGACACAAGCCTGTTCAGATAATTAATTTTGCCCTTTTGACTACTGCCCCATATGGCAGAAAGAGGATTATATGCCAACATATAGGCTGACTGATGTGCCCCACCAATCCCTTCATTCTATATTTGTACTAACAGGCACAGAATGGAGTGAATTCATTTTTCTCTTTTTCAGGGTGATATTTACTGACATATTTATGTGCCCATCTGTATAATGTTTGTGTAGGAAATTGCAATTATAGAAAGGCCTAATCATAGGAAAAGGGGACATTTCAGAGAGGTAACTTTCAATTTACCATGATGGCCAGTGGATTCTTTCAGTGTTTTTCAAATCACACAAATGACTTATTTATCTGTAAGGATGATCTCAAAGCTTTGGACAGTATGATAGAATACATAGGTGACAGCACTAAGAACCGGTTTTGTGAAGTTGTAGAAGCAAAGCTCTGATTGCAGGAGGCTTAAAATCAAACAGGAAAATTAGAGGCAATGAGTTTGACAACTTATTGGAGGAATTCTGCTATAAATGATAGGAAAGAAATGGTCAGTAGCTGGAGAGTAAAGTGGGATCATGAGGGGATTGTCTTTATTTTACTGTGGGAAAAATAACAGTATTTTGTATGTTAGTAGGTGAAATCAGTGAGAATGATAGGTTGAGGATGCAAGAGGAAAGGGAGTATTATTGGAGCGCTAATACTGGATAGATGAGAATGGCATAGATTGACTGGCCAATTTAGGGGCATGGAAAGAGCATAGAAACTGGGCAAGAACTGAGGATCTGGACCTGCGTGCAGGAGGGTGAGTGGATGTGATGGTAGGAGGTTGTGGAGTTTTCTAAAATTGCTTTCATTAACAGGGAAATCAAAGTCATTGCAGAGAATAAGGATGGGGGAAGATCTGGGAAGTTTGAGCAGAAGACAAGGTAGGGAAGAACCTTATATTGATTAGAGCCTTGGGGGATGGCCTGGATATCCTGGGACTGACATATGACTGTCCTGATTATCAGTTAGTGACATTCAGGCCATTAACTGTGGCCAGGCTGTGAATGCTGAGTATGAGGGTTTTCTAGAGTTTTAGGTGTCCATCTTGATCTTTGCTGATAGAGTCTTGAGGTGTCAGGCAGACAGATTACATTCAATGTACAGACTCCTCCTAACTTGTGATTTCCCACCAGAATGAGATTAGGTTTTTTGTCCTAATGATTTTGTTTAGACATGCACTGATTCTAGGCTGGTTTTTCTGTGGCTCTTAGAATAGTGATGCAGTTGGAGTTAGATTGAACTTTGAAAAAAAGCTCTTTCCTATTAAGTCAGGAATAGCCCCTGAACATATTTTCATTAATTTCAGAAAACTGTGAATATAATTATTGCAGTTAATAAGAAAAATAAATTGTATCATCCTAGTGGGGGCATATTTGTGGGTTCCAGAGGTGGTTCTTCAAGTCATAAATACTCAGTGATTTATATCCTTAGACTGTGTCTCTGATGCAAATCTTTCAGCAGTTTCTTACCCCTATTGGAAATATCTTCAGATAAAGGGTGGATGGTTTTTTAAGCTACATATGCTTGGAGATCAAGATGGTTTATGGGGAAAACATTTTGAGAGCACTCTTAGACCTAAGAGGAAAATTCAAACAGAAACAAAGGTAAATAACACTCTTAGGAGAAGAGTATCATGGTTTTGTCTTTAAATAGTGTAAATGTCAATCCAGGGTGACTTTTTGGTTGACTGAAGAATGCCAGTAGCCACTTCATAGAATCCTGAGGAAACTCAGCCTTTAGCTAGAGTAGATGCGAAAGAATCATGAAAACAAATGCCTTTAGGATGACTTTTCAACACGTGCAGAATTCTTCAAGTGAAGCTGATGTTATTAAACCATCTGCTGTAGGTCATTTAACACATAATCCATCCACTAAAGGAAAATTCTGCCTTTCCAAGCCAAAAACAGGGAGAAAATATGTCTTTATAAAACCATTTCACTTGTCACTCTGAGGATAAGATAGTATCTAAAATGAGCAAACATGCAAATGCCTCAGAGATAAATATTTTGAGTTCTCCTAAAATATGGGGAAAAAGAAAGAAAAGTAGAATTAACAAGGAGTAATGAAGTATGTTTACCCCTTTTGAAACATGGTCAGTCTCTGGGAGCATTTGTGTCCTATTTGTAGGTGAAGAGATTCTGGCAGTGACATGGGCTGTGTTTCCCTCTGCTTTGGAGGCACACAGCCAGGGACTGGGACATATCCTGAGTCTAAAAAGATTCTGTACTTTTGTGGAAAGCTTCTCTATTTCCATTTTAATGGTACTGCCAATATTAATTTTTGTTTTTCTGAACTTGTGGAAACAAAGTATTACTAGTTGAAAATTTCCAGAGATGTAATAAAATGTTCATGAAATAACTCTTATTAAGAAAATACTAAGAAGTTTGTCTTCATGTATGGTTCTTTCTGGAGTATACTTTAAAGATTAAATAAATGGAAAATTTAGTCTAAGAAGATATATACCCTTCCGATTTTGACTTAAAATTACTAGAACTTCAAGTTGGGGTAAAGTAAAGTAAATATTTGTAAACTATATATAGGCATTAAGATTTATTTATCTCAATAATTAGTTTAGTGTTTTATACCTATTTTACCTGATAGGTAGATGAGTTTAAAGAATCAACATATGAGAGATGATTGTATCAATTCAGTGACACATTATCTAATTATATACCCTCAAAATCAAATGATTATGATGAAGCAAAAAAAATGATTCAAGCAACCTGGATATCTGTGATGGTGATCAGCAAATCATTATTTCTTTGTTTCTTTGTTTCAGTCACTCATCAAATACTTTGCTATTTGTTAGAAAGACTATAGCAGAAACCAAGGTAGACATGGTGTCCATGCTCAAAGGTCAGACTCGAGTCAGGTAGACTAGTTTTAAACAAGAAATTATAATGAAGTTTGATGGATCCTCTAATAAAACAAGTATAGTTTTTAGAGGAACATATAGGAAAAAACATATAGAAATAGGTAAGGAACAGTCTAGGAGTGGCTGATGGTCAAGGAAGCCTTTTCTAGGGAAATAAACAAAAGAGACTAGACTGAAGACAGCAGCAGGTACCACACCCTCTCTTTTTATCTTACTGGAGGCATTTTTACTCAGAGACCATCAGTGAGGAGTATCACCTAGGGACCAGAGATTTATAACCCTCTGTTCTTTAATTTATAGCCATTTTCCAGATCTTATTTTTATTATATCTGCACATATTGAGGTATATGGCATATAGACATCTTGAAGTTCCTGTTCTCTGTCTTGCCAAGTAGAGGAGGAGGTTGGGGTCTTTATGGCATCAGCTTGTATTAAAGATGGTTTGAGGAAAATGAATCATTATACTGCACTCTATGCATATGAACTCTGGCACCAGATCTTTTGTATATTACAACCATCATAAATTCATATGTGAAATCAATATTATCTTCATCTGGCTGCAGTCCAAAGAATTGAAGTGTATTTTAATTTCTTATATTTTGTTATGTAATGTTAGTGCTGCCTAGGGAGAACTGTATGCCCAGATAAGATGTCTGGAGCAGTGACTTCTTGAGGGTGTGTATGATCATCCTGGAGAGGTCAGTGGAAGCCTGTGATAATGATGCTGAAGAAGGTAGTTGGAAAATAACTTAAGGGTTTCTTTCTGCAGAAGTGAACAGAGCTTGGGAAGAATCAGGAAGAGTTGTTCCTGGTTGGCAGAATTTGAGCAATCAGCCTATTAGAAAAAAAAATTGTAAAGCAGGAACAGATGTGTAGTGTTCCAGGAACAAAGTCATGAAATGTGGGAATTTGGCTATGATCCCAGAATAGGAGAGGTCACAGAATTTCATGGGGGGTATCCAGAGAATATTACAGTTTTGGAGTTTGAATGGCTATAGAGGAAAGTTCAAATTGAGTCTCTTGTGTGAATTTGGGCCTGGGTAGCAAAGGGCATGAAATCTCACGATGAAAATGGCTGCAAGAAATAATTCAGCCTTTGACTGATGGTAGAATTTTAAGGGAACTTAGAAATTAGTCCCATAGACCCAAATGTCACTGTAGTTGTTAGTACAGGCATTTTGCCAGCTGCATGAGAAAAAAAGTGGCTGAACAAGGCTTGCTTTTTTTTTTTTTTTTAACTTCTACTAAGTTAAAGTGGGAAGTGCTAGGAATCAGTGGTCCATGGAGGAGAAATAGTTTATGAAAATCTAGATGTGGCACCAAATGCTTATCCATATAATCAGTTTCTTTCTCTCTGTTATGTTCTGGGGCCATATTTCATCATGATCACCCAGTCTAGTCAATAGCTGTGGTCATTTTAGTTAGCATGGTGCCATGATTCCATGACATATTTTGAGTCATTTTGTGCCATGTGTGAAGGCATGTTGGATGGAGGCTTGATGATCCACACTTGATCCTCAACTTATCCAT
Organism: Spilogale gracilis; assembly: GCA_004023965.1. Classification (NCBI taxonomy): domain Eukaryota; kingdom Metazoa; phylum Chordata; class Mammalia; order Carnivora; family Mephitidae; genus Spilogale; species Spilogale gracilis. Next base: position 140,221 of record PITA01002453.1, read on the forward strand.
TTATACCAATAAATAGCTTAAAAGTAGAAAGTATAACTTTTTCAAAAATGATTTTATTTATTTATTTGAGATAGAGAGAGAAAGAGAGTGAGAGAGAGAATATGCACATGGGAGTGGAGGGGAGGGAATGGGCAGAGAGTGAGGGAAGGGAAGAGGGAAAGATTCCCAAGGATACTCCATGCTGAGCATGGAGCTGGATGCATGGCTTGATCCCATGACCCTGCGATCATGAGCCAAAACCAAGAGTCAGACAGTTAACTGACTGAGCCACTCAGGTGCCTTGAAAGTGCAACTTTTTGATAGCAGGAGATGACTGTTTTAGGAAGGAATCAAGAGTGAGGCCCAGAGGTGTATGTTGCTTATGTCTTCCTGAATTTGAATGAGTAAATCTGTGTCACAAATTAAGTAAAATGTAAGCTTTCCACTTACTTGAACTTAATTGAGAACAAATTCCCATAAAGATGATTTCAATACACCAATTCATCTCCTAGGGTAACTTTTTAAATTGAGAAGTGCTCTGGGCTCATAGTGGCCTCTCTTTGAAGGTGTATGAGAAGTACCACCATGCCTATGTGGTAGGGTATGCTACCCTATATTCTCAGCCAAATGACAGGGTCTTTAAGAAGATCCCCTTTGAGCTTTGAATGCCATACCTTGTGGTTAGGAGATACAAAGGACAAATGGTAGGCTTAGGACCAAGAAAGCTCAAGTAATATTGTAGAGTTGGGTGGGTCTGACCGTGGGAGGCAATTGGAAGGTAAATAACTCTGAGTTAGAGGGTCTCACATTGCCCAGAACTGTAGAGTTTCCTGATTCATGGTACTTTCAGTAATAGAACTGGGGTAATCATGGGCAAACTAGGATGGCTGGTCACCCTGATATTGTGTTAAGATTGGTCAGCATTCCTAGCATTTGTGAGGGAAAGGAGACCTGATTGTTGTTTCCTGTAGCCTAGATATGAACTGCATGGGAGAGAGCAAGCATGGGGTCATCTTGAGTCTTATCCAGTATAGCCATGTGAAGGGGCTGGGTAATATCAATAGAAAGCATTTTGGAGTGTAGCAAGAGCTGAAAAAGTTGTCCAAATGGCCTTTTGGAATAGATACTTATTTGGCCTGGGGCAGTACAACTGTAGGCCAGCACAATCTAGCGGAGACCCTCTGAGAATCCAGTGAAAGCATATCCTTGGGGAGAAAAAGTCACCTTTATTGATCTGCCAGGTATCACTTGGGGATGCAGATTTTACCATCTGGCAGGCCCAGAGCATGGGAAGCCACCTAGTTAAGGAAGAACTGGCCCATCTTTATACTTTGTCCTTCATCTCTGGCCAAGAATGAAATAGCAGCTGGAAGTCAAGTAGGAGCAGAAATTTGTTGGATGAAATTGAAGAGAAGTACCATATTCCTTTCCCTTGCAGGAAGGGAAGAAGATGTATATATACTAATACTAAATCAAGTGAGGATAAAATACTAAGTCAAGTCTGTGTTTTGATACCTTGGATGGTACATTCTTATTTACTGTGTTTTATTTTTATTTTTGAAGATTTTATTTATTTATTTGACAGAGAGAAACACAGCTAGAGAGGGAACACAAGCAGAAGGACTGAGAGAGGGAGAAGGAGGCTTCCCGCTGAGTGGGAAGCCCGACGTGGGGCTCGATCCCAGGTCTCCAGGATCATGACCTGAGCCAAAAGCAGCTGCTTAACCAACTGAGCCACCCAGGCGCCCCTATTTACTGTGTTTTAAAGTAACAAGAGTGTACCTTTCCCCAAGAATCAACAATAGTGCCCTGCAACAGACAGTTTTTTCCAGAGGTAAAGGAGGATTATGCCCCCTGAACATAGTTAAAAGGGCCCTGGGAGACAACAATGAGGTTGTATAATATTTGTAAAACAAAGCAGTTACAGAAAGTGGGCTATTGATATCCTAATGAAAACACACCCCCTAGTAAATAATACAGAAAATGCCAGGCCTATTCTGAAATATTTAGTCCTAACCATTTCAGCAAGTATCATATGTTTTAGATACCATATGTTTTAGAGCCCTCCTTTCCCAATTATATGTAATGAGGAATAAGTATCATATGTCTAGATACTTCTGCTTTAGTTTTCTGTTTCCATTTTGGAAGAATCCAGAGTTGATGACTATGTGCACTGCTTTTTGGGTTCCTTACATTGAGAAAATCTGTTATTTTCAAGGCCACGATTAAATGCAATCTGTAAGTTTTTAACTTGCCATGGAAGTAAATATGTAGGTATTTGGAAGGCCCACACTAAGAACAACTGCTGAAAAGCTTTGCTCTTTCCCAAAGAAGAGTCCAGACCATTTATCACAGCCAGAGGCAATGCATGAAATGACAGTAACAAACAAATGAATGAGTGCCCAATAAATCACAGTAGCCTGATTAATCAATAAAGATATTGATTTTTTTAGTGATATTTCACATCCCCTCTCCCTTTCTCAACCAAGGGATTTTCACAGGCCACTGAAAGATAAATTTATCTTCCATTCTTGGGGCTTGTATTTGACCTGGTATAATAGGAATTGATCATTATCTAAATGTTGTTTTGGCTGGAATGTTGTAATTCACTGTATTACAATGTCTAAAGTTGCCTGTACTGGTGCCACCATTTCTAGTTACATCTCTTTATAATACAGAATAATGATTCTTATCAGGAAACCCCTCAGAGCTCTGCTTTCTGAATTATATGCCTATGAAGAATAATAATAATCATAATAATGGTAACTTTCTCAACATGTCAGAGAAGACAATTGTTACCAGTGGCTGGTGCTCTCTGTCAGAATCTTCTGGAATGAAAAGGCCCGGTGTTGTGCTGTGATGCCCAGTGTATCTTCTTCCTGAGGAAGAAAGGTTCCCAGTTCCACAATGGGAAGCAGGGATTCCTTCTCATACCCCTAGTATTGGGGGTCATGGCTAGGTAGAATACTGTGCACTTCTCTTGGGATAGAAGAAAATGGGAGGGCAGTTATTACTGGCACATTCTTAGCACAATCCCAGTTCCCTTCTGTCTTTGGTCTCCCTATGAGGAGTATAAACTCTACCTCATAGGGCTGAGGCAGTCTTCTCATTTTCTCCTTTGTCCATAGCAACCTTGAAGAACTCAGTAGCAATTCCTCCAAAGTTTGAAACAGTAAAATGTAAAAGACAAACAACTCAACCACACGACTGTGCTTTTTTTTTAGTGTGGAAAATGGTGCTGGATATTTGCTAATGAATACTGTTACCTTATAATGCTGGTTAACATACTTTACATTTTTTTTTAGTAGATAATTGGTCTTTTATCTTTGACTATAGACTTACTTTCTGATGTGCCTTTTTTTTAAATTTAAGAACATTTCTTAAATCTCTTCTCAGTGTATATTCATTCCCTAGATGAGTGTATCCAACTGCATGATTTAAGTATCATGCATATGCTGAAGACTTCCAAATATATAACAGCTCTTTTGTCTAAGCCCCAGACTTATATATCCAGCTGCTAATCTTGCATCTCCACTTAGATATTTCATAAGCTTCTCTACCTTAACGTGTACAAAATGGAATACTTGGTATTCATCTACCCTAAAACCTGTTCTCACCCATACTTCCCTATTTCAGTGAGTGGCATCACCACCGACTCATTTTTCTAAGCCAAGAATTACCCAAGTCATCTTCACAGAGTTGACAGTGGGACTTTTTACAGGTTAGATCTAATTGTATCAAATTTAAATTGCCTCAATGTCTTCCCACAGATCTTAGAAGATAATTAACCATCTTTATTGTAGTTGTCAAAGCTGTGCATGGTCTGGTCCCCTCTCTTTTCATTTTGCTGCACTCTAGCTATACTGGCCTCCCTTCTTTCCCTGAACACATAATGTCTTTTCTGCTTTGGAATCTTTGCCTTTGTCTTCCTGCTGCCTTAGAGCTATGTTACTTCATATGTCTTATCTCAGGTTAAATATCACTTCTTCAGAGATGCAGTTTCTAACTCTTCCCAGAATATGTCCTTCCCCTGTTATTCTCAAACTGTCTTTATTTCCTGTAGTCCAATAATCTCAGTAGGTAATTATTTTCATTTATTTATTTGTTAATTTAGTGTCTTTACTTCTCTCAAAAAATGATTTTGAAGCCAGTGACCACATTTCTTTTGTTAATAATAAATTCTCAGTGCCTAGGCCTATCTCAGCTTCTGGCATCTATAAACATTTAATATATTATTTGCTGAAAAACTACATGCTCAAAATGGTGAGTAAACTTACTAGACAACTGGCTTTTCCTTTTATCAAATCATTATCTTTCACTAAATGATTACAATACCTTGTGCTGGTGAAGGTGTTAGACAATTGCTCTCTCAAGCGTAGTGGATAGAACTATAAATAGTGGAACTTTTCAGGAAGGCAGTCTGGTAATAGAAAATGTAAAATGTGTGTGCTATATGATCTAGCAAACCTACTTTTAGAAAGTAATCACAAAATAGGAAGAGATTTATGCTTAAGGAATAATACTATAGAGCTATTCATAATAGCACCAAATTGGAAACAACCCAAACATCCATTAAACTGGTTAAGTAAATTATGGTACATAAGTACAATTGAGTAATAGGTGACCATTACAAATGGTATAGATCTATATTATTGACATGGATGAATGTCCATGACATATTGTTGAATGAAACTCTTAGATTACATATATTATGTACATATATTATGATTTATTCACACAAAGTTGTTTACATTGAACTATATGTATGTGTGTGTGCTTCTTTAGAGAGAAAATGGAAGCATGTTTATCCAAATGTTAGTAGTGGTTATATCTTGGTAGTGGAAATTGGAGGAATTTTTGCTTTTCCTGCCATTCTTCAAGGAAAATGTTTACCTTTAATACTAACAATGAAACTAGTTATTTATCAATCAATATATCAGACTTGCTGCTGAATTCTAATGGTAATATTTTGTTTATTTAATATGTGTATACAATATTTAATATATATTCACAAATAAGATTTCTCTATAATTCTGTTTTATGGTTGTTTTGTTGGTTTTGGTAGCAGGTTAGCTAGTTAAAAAAATTAAAATTATTGGGTGCCTAGGTGGCTCAGTTGGTTAAGCCACTGCCTTCGGCTCAGGTCATGATCCTGGAGACCCAGGGTTGAATCCTACATTGGGCTCCCTGTTGGGCTGGAAGCCTGCTTCTCCCTCTCTCACTCCCCCTGCTTGTGTTCCCTGTCTGACTGTGTTTCTCTCTGTCAAATAAATAAAATAAAATAAAATAAAATTAAAATTATTATTATTGTTATTTATTTTTTTGGAGCTTCAGGACAGTAATACTTATAGGAATAATCACATGAGAATATCCAGGTTAGATAAACAGAAGTGGGGAGGTGATAATTCTTTGTCAACTTTTAAAATACCTTCTGTGAATACTGGACTATTCTGAATTAGAAATGAGAATAAACATTTATAATACTGTATTTTCTTAGTGAGATTAAGAAGACATTGTTCTCCTAAAACTATAGCTGATCATGTAACAAGGGAAAAATGTAAAACCAAGAAAGATTTCTTAGGGTGCTTGTCTAATTAAAAGGGTAACCATGAATTATAGATTCCATTCAGTGAAAAGCAAATTGCTTTATTAAAACTTATATTAAAAATTTTCTACAAAATTCATGAACCAGTACATGACAACTCAAGAAAAGAGACATGATGAATATATATCAACTATATGCATATAATAAGATTTATATGAGGGAACAGAAAAAATGAAATAGACATTGTCAAAGAAATTAAAAACAATGCTGAAGATTCAAATATAAAGCAGAATGATGAAACCTGACTTACATTTAGATAAACGTTATTGTCATTTTTGGGTTTTAAGGATAAATAAGAATCTGTTGGTATGTAGGCAGAAAAATCAGATGGTCTCTGAAGGTAAAAGCACGGAGGCAAAATTACTCCCTAGTATCTCATATCAGTTGAGGGTCCTTCCTAATGCTCTTATGGGTAACTGCCTCCGCAAAACACTCATATTAAGAAATAGTAATGTCCCCTGCTTGCTCAGTCCACTATTTTGCTCATACCACATGGAAGTCAGGGATGATCTACAGGATCTGTGTGAATTCTGGAATCTGGCCACTTCCTGAGTGTTAGTGTGACTGATTAAATTATGAAACCCTTCTAGGAGCTGATAACCCTCTTTCTCCGCTGTTTTGAGTTGAGGAGTGGGATGGGTATTTATTAAGTTACATTGGAAAATTCTATTTTTTTTTTAAGATTTTATTTATTTATTTGATAGAGAGAAACACAGCCAGAGAGGGAACACAAGCAGGGGGAGTAAGAGAGGGAGAAGTAGGCTTCCCAGCGAGAAGGCAGCCCAATGTGGGGATTGATCCCAGGTCTCCAGGATCATGACCTGAGCCGAAGGCAGTTGCTTAACCAACTGAGCCACCCTGGTGCCCTGGAAAATTCTTTCAAGTACTCCTTTGACAGCCTTTTTCATTGCCTCTAGTGGTTGTAGTTTGGTAGGTCTTTACCTCAATCTTATTTAGTCTTCATTGTATCTTATGGAAAGTCCTTAAAATTTTCTAGAATGTGGGTGGCACTCTTACCTAATTTTCAATGATAATTGCGGATTATATTTCTTTGGATAGTTAAATGGGGTAATTTGTAGAGGGGCTAGATGTGTATTCAGATTGTTATCTTGGACCAAAAGTCTTCAAGATTACTTCTTGTGAGACACTTGTTCCTGTCTGTCTGTGCCCCATGTGTCCTACTTGGAAGTTGTTTGGAGAGGGAAAAGGCAGATTTTGATTTAGAAGTATGCCCCTGAAAATTTTTTTTTGTGTGTGGTGAAATTACCTATTGATTTAGTTTCTATAATAAGTCCTATAAAATATAATTTATGTGTTTAAGAATTTAAGAAAGCTACGTACTTTCTGAAACTTAAAAAAATCGTTCATTAATCAATGTTTATTTAATTATGGATTATTTATAAACTACTCTTAACTTAAGTCAATGTTTTCCCCGTAACCCAAAGTTTGTTTACTCTGTGTGTGTGCGCGAGTGTGTGTGTGTGCGCGAGTGTGTGTGTTACTATTTAGTTTTGGTTAAAAAATAGAGGTGAGGTTTATGTAGCAAAGTCAGCAGAAATGTTTTATGCTTCACAATTTTGTCCCTGGAAGGTCCCCAAATTTCTTGAACCTTTGGGAGGATTTCTCAGTGTGAATATTAAAGAGCAAGAAAAGAAAATAGTTTTTTTTTTTTTTCTAAATGCTAAAAACATTACTTGTGTCTTTAGAATACTATTTTTAAAACAACAACAACAGGCTTATCTGTGTCCTCAATGTGTATTTGGAACAATTTGGGAAGACACAGATTGTGTTTTCTTTGATACAATTTGAGGCATGAAATCTACCATCATGTTGAGCAAATATATATTGTATTTGGGGAGAGAAATATTAGAAACTCTAAGAAGAGACACGGATGCTATATTTAGTGTTCTAAAGGTGTGTTTCAGGTGGTACAATGATTTTGATGAGACCAACTGTTTACACACATCACACACCCCAATTCCAGTGGTTTTAGAAAAGCAAATTTGTGACTTTGCAGAAGTGAATGTGGTACATTTTCAGCATCGTTATGACCATTGACTCTGATTGCTTAGTCCACACATCTGTTGCAGTTGCCTTCTATAGTATATTGCTTCTCTGTGTTAATTCCCTCCAAACTGAAAAATACTGGGACAGTTAAGTAAAGTCTGAATTGTTGCACAAAGGCCCATTTGCTCATCGGATCCCATTGATTTCTTCTGTGTCTGTATTCTGGAAAAACTTCTCTTTGAAGCTTTATCAGTCTGATTCAAAGATTTATGAGGAATGAATTCCCATTAGCATCACACTGGTTTGATATATACATTTCTATTTTCTGTATAAATCTCTTTTGATTTCTAGATTATAGGAATTGATAAAGTCCAATAGCTAGTAGCTCACAACCAGCAAGAAACATATGTAAATATTGTTTCTTCATCTAACCTCTTCTCTTTTATTAATTGTAACTGTTTGATCAAAGGTAGCATCTTGGAATATATTGCCATTCAAATCTTTGAATTTAGATTGATGAGTAGGTTACAGGGTCAACCACCCATAGACTCAAAGAAGAATGAAGGGGACTCTCAGTTGTCTGTTTCTGAAATGGCTGTACAGTGTTTAGATGAAGAATTGTGATATTCTGGATATAGAGCTGGTAATCCTGAGGATAATGAAATGAAACATCTTATTAACAACAAAAGTCCTGTACGCTGTGTATCAAGTCTATAAGGAACTTCATAATGCGGGTCTCTTTTCTCCTTTTATAAATGTGGTAGATGCATCTGTCTTTGTGAGTCTTTAGGTTCCCCAAATATATCTTCTTCCTCCTTCTGAAAAATCTGTGGCTTCATCTCTTTTAACCCTCAGCTTCCTCATTTTTATTATTGAATTTTTCACTTGTTCTTCGTGCACTCCAAGATATTGCATCACTGGCAACTACTTTCCAGGCCCCTTTCCAAGCAAGAGGGTGGCACATAAGACTACCAAGAGTGGTAGAAGAAGGTGAGAGAAGAGTCTCATTGTGCGGCCAGTTGAGTGTCCAGTCCCTAGCCATAGTTTTGGGGTTCTGGCAATGTTACCAGAATTATACCTCATCTAGGCTTTTCGCATATAATTCTAAGAGTTAAACTATGGGACACCTGGGTGGCTCAGTTGGTTAAGTGACTGACTCTTGATTTCCACTCAGTTTATCATCTCAGGGTTATAATATGGGGCTTCACAGTTGGCATGGAGTCTGCTTGGGATTCTTTCCCTCTTTCTCTCCCTCTGCCCCTTGCCCAGCTTGCACTGTTCCTCTCTCTCTCTCTCTCTCTCTCTCTCTCTCTCAATAAATAAAATCTTTTTTTTTTAAAGAGTTATACTATGATCAGCTTGGAAGGAATAAAAATCAGGGTCATTTGGGACTATACTGATTAAATAAAATGTCTTTTGCCCCTGTAGACCAAATCATTTCTATTACAACCATTTTGTTCTGGTGGAGTTTTAAGTTACAGTTATCTACTCTTTTATTCAAAAATATTTTTAATAACTTCTAAAGTTGGAGTGAAATAAAGTAGTCTTTAAAATTCCTATTATTCACAATAAACTGCAATGATTTTTCTTCCAAATGCTAATATTTAATTCATTTGTTAGGTATCTTTTTATCACAAAGTTTTTTTTTTAATATTTTATTTCTTTATTGAGAGAGAGAGAGTGAGTGAGAGAGGGCATGAGAGGGGAAAAGGTCAGAGGGAGAAACAGACTCCCCACGGAGCTGGGAGCCCAATGCGGGACTTGATCCCAGGACTCCAGGATCATGACCTGAGCTGAAGGCAGTGGCTTAACCAACTGAGCCATTCTAGGCACCCCACAAAGTTTTTGTCCTTAGGCTTTTCTTAAGGGATTGGAACTCTTTAGATCTTAATATTATGATCTGTGAAATACAGACCAACAAGACCAAACATACTGAATTTCAAAGTTTTGGAAGCATGGACTGAATTCCCTGCAGAGACTTTGGCCTAGATGTGACACTAATTTGGTCTCTGACATAAGCAAGTTGATTCCTGGCCATAAAGTCAATGGGATGTCAAATGGAACCAAGTTTTGCCTTCCTTAATCCCATCTGCCTAAATTACAGCTTAAGGATCTCTAGAGAAAAAGAGGAGGCTCCAAAAATGACGTTGACTTTTATGACACCATTAATCCAAACCAAGGTAAGATGCATTAGATTCTTCCCACCCAGTTAAAACAAAAGCATTTTTTATTTCTTTTTTTTATTAAGTTTTTAAATTTTAATTCCAGTATACCTAACATACAGTGTTATATTAGTTTCAGGTGTGCAATACAGTGATTCAACACTTCCTTACGTCACCCCATGTTCATCACAACAAGTGTACTCTTTAATCTCTGTTGCTTGTTTCCTGCATCTCTCTCCCACCTCCCCTCTGGTAGCCATCAGTTTGTTTTTTATAGTTAAGAGTCTGTTTCTTGGTTTGTCTTTCTCTCTGCCTTTTCCCCTTTGTTTTGTTTCTTAAATTCTGCATGTGAGTAAAATCCTGTGGTAATTGTCTTTCTCTTGACTGATTTAGTTTACTTAGCATTATACTCTCTAGCTCCATCCCTGTCATTGCAAATGACAAGATTTCATTCTGTTTTATGGCTAAATAATATTCCATTATATATATATATGTATATATATATATACATATATATATAAAATTCCATTGTGTGTGTATATATATAATTATATTTAAAATTATATTAAAAATATCCTTTTCTTTATCTATTCATCCATCGGTGGACACTTAGGCTGCTTCCATAATTTGGCTATTATAAATAATGCTGTTGTAAACATAGGGGCTCATATATCCCTTTGGATTAGTGTTTTTAACAAATACATTCTTTATTTGCATTTGTAAACTGTAAATCTCTAATTGAAAAACCTGATTAAAGTTCCAGAATCTTGGAATGAGTCTTGCAGAATTGAAGCCTGGTTGAGTTCCATAACTGTACAGTGAATGAATTCTAGAATGATTTCCCAATCTCTGGAATCAGCCCTTATGGTGGGTGCTGAAATAAACCTACTTTGCTATATTCATGTTGCTTGTTTTTTTTTTTTTTTTTAAGACATGGTAATGTGATCCATATCTCCTCAGTCTCTTGCAGAAGTCCTCATTCTTACACATGGCCTCAGAACTGTTGTCATTTTCCTTCCAGTGCCCATTTGATGGATATTCTTCATTTGATTCTTGAGACCATGGGTCAGTTTTCTCTGTCATCCTGAGTGCTAGCAGGCTGAACGTTATAGATGGGTGGTCTGACCTTCCTAGCCCTCTAGATTCCATTTGAGGTTGGACTGTGGGAGGCCCAGACAGAAATTGGAGATTGGGATTAGGGAGAGGTTGGGGTACTTATTTCCCAAACTCTCTTCTTATTTGGTTATTTCTTAGTAGTGCCCATGATCTACTGTCATATGTGGTAAGTGGTTATCAACCACATATTCTATCAGATGGTTTTTCCCTATTGCTATAGGTCTCCCAGGGTTCCAGTTATAGCTCCAGATCCTTCACCTTCTAGCAGGGTGAATGGTGGCCTCCAATGATATCCAGATCCTATTCCCTGGAACTCATGAATACTACCTCATATAAAAAAGTATCTTTGCAGATGAGATTAAATTAAGAATCTTGAGATGGAGAGATTATCCTGAGTTATCTAAGGGGGCCCTAAATATAGTTAAAAGTATTCTTTTTTAGAGAAAAGATTTTACTTATTTAATTGAGAGAGAGAGAGAGAGAGAGAGAGAGAGAGAGAGAGAATGCCAGCAGGCTTGGTGAGGGGAAGGACAGAGGGAGAGCAAGAATCCCAAGCAAACTTCCTGCTAGGTGCAGAGCTCAATCTCATGACCCATGAGATCATGACCTAAGGAGAAACCAAGAGTCAGACACTTAAGTGACTGAGGCATCCAGGTGCTCCCTCCCCATACACCCCCCCAAAGATTTTATTTAATTATTTATTTGAGAGAGAGAGTTTGCATGTGTGAAAGCAGAGGAGGGACAGAGACAGAGGGAGTGGCAGAGGGAGAGGGAAAGAATCTCAGGCAGACTCCCCTGCTGAACACAGAGCCTGATATGGGGCTCCATTCATAACTGAACTATCATGACCTAAGCCAAAACCAAGAATTCGAAGCTTAACGCACTGAGCCATCCCGGTGCCCTAGTTAAAAATATTCTTTTTTTTTTTTTTCTTTTTTTTTTTTTAGATTTTATTTATTTGTTTGACAGAGAGATAGATCACAGGTAGGCAGAGAGGCAGGCAGAGAGAGGAGGAAGCAGGCTCCCTGCTGAGCAGAGAGCCCGATGTGGGCCTCGATCCCAGGACCCTGAAATCATGAGCCAAGGGCAGAAGCTTAACCCACTGAGCCACCCAGGCACCCTAGTTAAAAATATTCTTAAAAGAGGAGGATATAGGGAGATTTGACTACATACAGATGGGGGGGGGAAGCATGTGCTAGAAGCAAAGTCAGAAAGAGTAAATGCTACACCGTTAGCTTGAAAGATGAAGGAACCACAAGCCTAGAAATGCAAAAAATGCAGCTCAGGATGTTGGAAAAGGCAAGAAAATAGCTTCTTCAATATTGTCTCATGAGGCAGAGTGGCTCTGCCAGCTAACACCTTGATTTTAGCTCAGTAAGACTGATTTTGGACTTTTGGTCTCCAGAACTGTAAGAGAAAAATTTCTGTTGTTTTAAGTCACTAAGTGTGATAAATTATTTTCAGCAGCAATAGGAAACTAACACACTCCCCTTGCCATTTTAAGCATAGTCTTGCTATAGCCAGCTTTAGGTTGCTGCACTGCCCCCTTGGTCTCCCGTAACCTGCCCCCACTTTTGTAAGATGTTCCATTCCTTATACTCTATTGAGTTACCTTTGAGACAATGCCACTTGTTTCCTGCTGGGTCCCTAACTGATACACCTTGCTTTCTCTCCTAAGGCCAGGAGACCTAAGAACCATGACAAGGAATTCTCATTTAATTTTCAATGTGTTCCATGAGGAAAGGACAACAGGTTTTGCTTTGTTCTGCTTCTTTTAGTAAGTGGATTAATTAATATAGGAACACTGTCAGGCTGTATTTGGGAAGATTACCAGGGGAGCAAGAAACAAAGGATCCTAAACTTATGTCATTTACATTTATGCAAATATACCATATGATGTGAGCTACACACAATGTCATTAGATTTTCATGTATAGTCTTTTTATTGTCAAAGCAAGGGTTTTACCAATCATAATATGAAAATTAAATAACTCTTACCAACAGAATTCATTTTTAAAATATTTCAAATGAGGGCGCCTGGGTGGCTCAGTGGGTTAGGGCCTCTGCCTTCAGCTCAGGTCATGATCTCAGGGTCCTGGGATCCAGGCCCGCATGGGGCTCTCTGCTCAGCGGGAGCCTGCTTCCTCCTCTTTCTCTGTCTGCCTCTCTGCATGCCTATGATCTCTCTCTCTGTCTAATAAATAAAATCTTTAAAAACATATTTCAAGTGATATATATACTTTTGAATACAGGCTTTCTGAAAAATTTCTTGTTTTTTTTTTTTTTGCTGGCTCATAAGTACTTAGTCTGGAAAATGAAGATTGTCAAATGCTATTACACACACACACAAAGTCTAACAGTTTATTTTGTGGTATTTTATTCTCACTAAAGACATTAGAAGTGAGTTTGTGGTTTGCAACTCTAGAACATAAATATATTAAGTGATAGTAAGTGGAGGTCCAGAATTAGTCTGTAAGCTGGAGAACTTTTATATTTATGCCCTTATAGAATAACAAAACATATTATTCTCTAGAGGACTGATTTAATAGCTTTGTATAGATCTGAACCAAGCAATTATTCCAAAACCTCAGCTATTTGACCTTTCTCGTCATTGTTGTTGCTGCTGTAAAAAGCATTATGTATGTGGTGCTGGGCACTGAGCGAGAATCTGGAGCATGCACTATCCCTAAACTCTAAGCTTTAATCTTTTGCTGTAGCTCCTCTGTTCTGAAGAGAAAGGTTTGCTCAGAGAAACTAAAAGCAGCAGACAGATCTTTGAAAGTATGTAAAAGGGTGCTTTATAAGTGTTCAGTGAAATACTTATTTATCTTTCTTTTTACTTATGGACCCCGAATTGATTGCTTGTCTACAGTCCTCCAATAACATAATTTCCACTCCTTACATGAGCAATTGACTTCCCTTGACATATTTTTTCTTTATAACACTTATTACTTGCAAAATTATTCTCTTCAGTGAATGTGCTTATGTATAAGTAATATAATATTAATATAAATCCCATGAGGATTGGTACCTGCTAGATCCCTGGATTTTTGCAAATACTTGGCATGTATTAGTGATACGACAAAAATTTCTTAAATGAATGATGATGCTATCAGCTTTGAGCCTTTAGATGGTCAAGTTGGCTGTGCCACAGGTTATTTGATGCAGCTTTGTGATTTATAACAGTACATATTTTCCCTGGAAAGAAATTCATTGGGAAAAGACCACCTTAACATGTTGTTTATAAAAGTACATATTTTCCCTGGAAAGAAATTCAATGGGAAAAGACCACCTTAACATGTTGTTTATAACAGTACATATTTTCCCTGGAAAGAAATTCACTGGAAAAAGACCACCTTAACATGTTGGGCTAATAAGTATGTCCCAAATAGATTTCATCATCAAAGTGGACCTAGAGTTCAAGTCATGCCCCATTCATCCAGAGATGTTCCTATTACTCAGGAGTCAGGGATAAGCCCTTGTTACTATTGATGGTTTACTTTAAACAATTTAAAAACATGCTGTAACTCCTATTCCTATACTCCCAGAGTAGGAACAAGGATTAAAAGGCTCCAAGAGTTTCCAATCTCAGTGGAAAATTGGCTGTCACATGGACTGAGATATATACTAACTGATTTTGCCATGCAATTGGGTTCTTAATGAAAGCAGCGTAAAACAAAACTGCACCCCTCTGTATTTCATTTGTACATCTTGTACCTGAAATAAAATGTAACTTCTGTAAATCTTTAAGTTGGATTCAATAAAGCAATAATACTCTACTGTGCAAACTGACCATTTAGCTTAACGACTGATTTGTTACACCATTAACTTGTCCCTTTCCTTGACTCAGGGCTCTTTGCTAACTGAGTAGTTGTTAACTATTATAATGAACAGATTCTTCCAAGGGGGGGTATAAAGCCTCTTAAACCGGGAAGTTAGTGATATCACTGGCTGATGAGTTAAAGGTGGCCATGGAATAATGAATAGATTTTTGAGGTTATTAAATTTTAATCACAGAGGCATTGTAGGATCCTAAAAAATAATTTAGAAGTAAAATCAGGGAAAGAAAAAGACATGCTGAATCTTGTCAAGGTTTCACAATTTGCACATTACATGCCAAATTTCTTAGCTGCTACTTAAAAAAAAATCTATGTAGTAAAATTACCATCAAATGGTCTGAAAATCTAATACTGTTGTTAGGAGTAGCAGCTATGGTATGTATTCTCTCTTTTTGACCAGTGTACTCTCTGATGTAAAAATATCTCTTATAAGAAATAAGAAATATTTCTTATCCTAAGAAATAGATGAAGTCGTGGAGGCAGTCCATTTGGAATTAGAGTAAGCTGATGGGACCGTGTAGCATCTTCAGAAAAGAGCCCTTACAAATGGAGCAGGGAATGGGTATGCTTATTAATCACAGGTATCCTGGTCTGGATATCTACACTGAAGATAATATCTCCTTGTCTTTGTAA
Organism: Spilogale gracilis; assembly: GCA_004023965.1. Taxonomy (NCBI): domain Eukaryota; kingdom Metazoa; phylum Chordata; class Mammalia; order Carnivora; family Mephitidae; genus Spilogale; species Spilogale gracilis. The sequence goes on from PITA01002453.1 coordinate 155,561, forward strand.
CACAGTCTTATCAACTTTATAGAAATGTAGTAAAATCATTTACTTCACTTCTCTAACGTCTTCTGCTTTGAGTTTTTGTAATATACAAGGGCCCCCTTCTCCGAAGCAGAGTCATATTCTTTTACAAAAAGTCAATATTCTTTTACAAAACAAGCTATCTAGGGGCGCCTGGGTGGCTCAGTTGGTTGAGCGACTGCCTTCGGCTCAGGTAATGATCCCAGAGCCCCGGGATCGAGTCCCACATCGGGATCCCTGCTCGTTGGGAGGCCTGCTTCTCCTTCTCTCATTCCCCCTGCTCATGTTCCCTCCCTGGCTGTGTTTCTCTCTGTCAAATAAATAAAATCTTAAAAAAAAACAAAAACAAAAACAAAAAACACACACACAAAAAAAACAAGCTATCTGGAAGTTTTTGATATGTGATTTTGCAGGATTGTATTAGTATCTATTCTTTCAAAAGCATATTAAATGAAAAATAATGAAGCCATAAAAGTGTTGGAAGAAAATACCCATGAATATACATATCAAAAGGTAGGAGGGGTATTCGTCATTCTTGAAAGGAAGGCTTTCTCAACATGGCACTATAAGCAGAATTCATATTTTAAATGTTCATGCAATTCTACAGAATAATTAAAAATACTTTTGAATGCAAACTAATATAAAGTTAAAAAGAAAACTAGAAACTGGGCAACAATACTTCTATGTGATAGATTAAATGTTAATTTGCTAAGTGTAAGAAGCAGTCTTATAAATAAGAATTGGAAATAACATAAACATCCAAGAAGGGGGATTGACAAAATAAATTCTGGGCACTCATAAAACAAAATAAAAATATGTAGTCATAAAAATGTAACTTCATATAGGACTTGGGAAAATATTCATAATATAGCTAAATGAGAGAGGCAGTTACACAGGATATATAGTGTGACAAATATATTTTTATTTTTACTAAATGGTAAATGACTAGGACAGAATTCTGGAAGGCTTGGGGCGCCTGGGTGGCTCAGTTGGTTAAGCGACTGCCTTCGGCTCAGGTCATGGTCCTGGAGACCTGGGATCGAGTCCCACATCGGGCTCCCTGCTCGGCGGGAAGCTTGTTTCTCCCTCTCTCACTCCCCCTGCTTGTGTTCCCTCTCTGTGTTTCTCTCTGTCAAATAAATAAAATCTTAAAAAAAAAAAGAATTCTGGAAGGCTTAACAATAAAATATTTATAATGATCATCTCTGGTGGTAATATCTCAGGTGATTTTTAAATGATGTTATTCTAAGTTATCTAAAATGAGCATAAATTGCTTAAGTAAAAGTAAAAAATGCATCAAAACATATTAAATACACTGCATATATATCATAGATGTCAGGCTGCTGTTTAAAACATTCTTTCACTTTTATTTTATTTTTGGTGAATAATCACTGAAAGCTTTTTTGAATTGATGCCTTTGCAAACCATATTAAATCTTCCTGATGCTGGTCATTACAACACCATTGCTCATGCTGGTAATAAAGGGTCTGGTCATAAACCCTGCTCCTGCCATGGCTGTGCTAACATAGCTTCATGCCAGGAACATAGTTAGGGAAATGATCAATGGAAAAATTACATTAAAAATGTGCTGCCACAGTTTGACTGCTCTTTCTACATATCCCATTGTGGGCTACCCCTGGTATTCTAAATAGGTACTAAATGGACCAGTTTTTGCTTTCACATAGTTTTCTCTATCCCCCCCATCCCGCCATAGTAGAAGTATGATGCTATGTGTAACTAAACTATTAGTGGGGGCTCTTGAGCCTTTGTTCAAATCCTGCTACTGCCACTTGCTTTTGTGTAACCTTGGACAAAGCACTTCACTTCTCTGTTCTTTGGTTTTCATATATTTGTAAGAGTTGATACTGCTTCTCATCTCATAGGGTTGAGAGGATTAAATGGGATAGCAGGTGTAAAGAACCAAGACAATGATTGACCCATAATAAGTACTCAATGTATGTTGGCTATAATTGCCACACTGTTCATAAACTGTTAAAAACTCCCAAGTTAAAAGAATGTTCTTCCTTGGTCATGCTGTGATTCTGAGGGTAGCTGAAAGGGCAGAGGTACTCACATCTTGGAGTTCTAACTGTGAGCTAAACACCTGGTGTTCAATCATTTCAACAATTCTAGAAGTTGACATTATTTTCTATTTTGAGATGATGATACTGAGTTTCATCAGGACCCATTCTCTTCCAATTCCTTATAGCCCCTCCCTCTACCATTCTGGACAGAAGCTCCCAGAATCCACAGGTATGAATTCCAGCGGGTCTCCTGGCCACCTTCCCTCCATCAGACTTGGTACTTTTCAGGGAGGATTTGAGGAGTTCTGAGTGTGGAACACAGGGAAAGAATCACTGGTAGTTCTACTATGACCTATGATATAGTAAGTAGACTCTAGTAAGTAGGTTTTGCTCAATCCTGTCGAACAAGCCCTACTTAGAACTTCTTTTCCTCTTGATTTTAGGTACTACATTCTGTTCAGTCATCTCAGGACAGAAGTCTTGCTGAACTCATGTTTTTGCTCCCTCTGCCATACCATATCCATTAAGACTCCCTGACCTGACCTCTACATGTTGTGTACCTATTTCCTTTTCCTTTTCCACACTCTGTTTTGTCCATTGTAGGACATCCATTGACAGAAACCACCTGCTTACTTGAGCCTCTGCCTAATGGCTATTGGCTCCTTCAATGTACTACAGGCCAAGGCAGATTTTGTTCCTGCTGGAGCATCATTGGATCAACAGCATGCTGTCTGTATTAACTCTGTTAGGTCTGTGGGTCCTTCCAAATCTATCCTTCTTGCCAAAAATGAAGCTCCATTTATGGGATCTGTAACCTGTTCATGTCAGAATCCTCTTCTTAATTCCTTTGTGGCCACTGATGCCAGACAATAAATTAACTCTTCTTCCCTATTCTATGAGGACAGAGGCAGGTGACATCATTGACCTGATTTAACTCCATGTGGGGACCCTGGGAAATTATTCATACAGAAGATGCTTCTTGTTTTTGAATGGAGGAAGAGGTCAACTGACCATCTCAACTCATGCTCAAAAAGCCAAAATGAGATTACTTAACCTGAAATAATAAAATTGTTTATAAAATTGTATTAATGTCTTAAACCTTTAGTGTTTCAATATTTTTAATCAGCTGTGAAGAGATAAAGATGTCCACAGAAAGCAGAAAATATAAAAGTCAGTTCTCTGAGTAGAGTGGAAAAGTGCATTATTTGAAATTCTCTTGCTTGTCTCCTATAAAACTGAAGACACATAAAAATAACCTCTTATTTGCATACGAAATACCTACATAAAATTGGTCTATAGCTTATCTCATGCTGTAAACACAAGAAAAGGAGAAAATACACATTTGTATGTACAGCTTATATTGAAAAGTCTTATTAAACCTAAATTATGCATTTCCATTCAGGAAAAACTTCTCCACTAATAGAAACTGCAGGCATTTTGCTTGGCAAAACAATCCAGAAGTTCACATGGTAGGAAGTATTTTGCTATGTTTATATAAGCTGTTGGTTATATTCCAAAGCAAAGTATTTGTTTAAAATACCATTTGTTAGCTTCCTGTGGAATGTGGCTGCACTACTGAGAAAGTGTCATCATTTCTGAGGTTGGTAAATGTGAATCACAGGGTAGAGAGAGCAAGACTAGGCAGAGAGACTGCAATGCAGACCTGATGCCTGGGAGAGCAGAGGAGGAAGGAAACTGGAGGACTGACTGAACAGGAAGATTCTCAGACTAGTGCAGCTCTGAGATAGGCTCCGCTAGGCTGATAAGGAGCTGGAGGTTAGAACACTCATTAGAAGAGATCCCTTTTGGGCAAGAGCAGCCTGGAGAGTACATGGCCTCGGCATGAGTATTCAGCACATCCTGAAGTGTGTGGGCTCTTAGTTAAGTGCAATCTTTGTAGCATGTTCTCTCTTGAGTGGAGATTGGGATGTGTACCTCCATTCTTGTCCTGCTACCATGGTAGTCATTTGCTGCCTCAGAGTAGGTGTTCTTATATGCTTTCCAGGTACTCGCAGGAAGATTAATCTGATATACTATAATGTTCCATAGCCATAATCAGACTCTTGAATCTTATTTGTTTTAATAAAAAAATTAAATTAGTTTTGATATCAAGGATTGGTAATCATGAAGCAGTTCTCTCCGGAAGTTCTTCACAAAATGATGTAAACTTAAAGAAGGAGTAATGATAGTCTGTTATCTGATAAATTGGTTTTTGTCTCTTCTCCCTTATCAGGACAGAGCATTCTTGGTACCTGCTACCCAACATGTTGCAATGATTGACTAGAAATGAAACTCCTATGGGGAGAAATAATTGCTATATCCTCATGTCTTTGGTCCTCAAGTATCTTGCCCATTAATTTTTCCTACTTCTGGCTTCCCTATTCCAGTTTTATTTTGCCACTATTGAAGTTACTAATAGCTTTCTAATGACTTGTTGGGGTGGGTTGGATTTAAGAAAGTGATGGGCATGTAAGTAATCTCTGCTGATAGTAGCTTAAGTCACTTAAGGCCAAGAATTAATTTTTGAAAATTGTCTTTGTTTATAGGGTGAAACACATAACAGGTACTCAATTCTTGAGTACAAGAACAAATGATTGAACAAATAATGAGGTAGATGTTGGATCAGAGCCGAATGCGGTTCACTTGGGATGCTAGGTAGTGATAGAAGGATCTTGTGGTGCTCTTGAGATGGTCATTGTCTTCCTCTTGTGAGTTTCTAAGCAGGGCAATTTTATTATGGTGGCTAGATGCTACCTGAAAGATACAGAAAGACTTAATATTAAGTGACAAGAAATGGGGAGGCAAGTTTAAAGACAGGGAGCATAATTGTAAAAACTATGGAAAGTCAATAGTGCATTGAGTGAAGGACAATAGTTAGTGGGAACTGTTAGAGGAAGCAAAACAATATGGTAAGATTGGAACACTATGGGCTGGTTGAGCAAATGTGGCCTATTGCCTGTTTTTGTAAATAAAGTTTTATTGGAACATACCCATTCCAGTATGCTTACACATTCTCTATGGTTGCTTTCATCCCACAACAGCAGAGCTGAGTAGTTGATAAAGCCAAAAACTTGTATTATTAGGCTCTTTTTTTTTTTTTTTTTTTTTTAGATTTCTTTTTTTTTATTGTTACTAAATTTTTTTTTCCAGTGTTTCAAGATTCATTCCCCATTCCCCACACCCAGTGCTCCCCACTTTAGGTGTCCCCAGTACCCACCACCAGGCTCTCCCATCCCTCCACCCCCCTCCCTCCAAGTCCCTCAGTTTGTTTCTGTGTTCAAAATCTCTGTTGTTTCGTTTCCCTCCCTAGATTAC